>JAFELO010001095.1:118425-131729 GCA_017140195.1 Eumaeus atala | reverse complement strand
TTAATTACAAGATACGGACAGGATAATTCAAGGGAACTTACGGTTAGTCAGTCAAGACTAAGTCCAGAAAGTAAGATTACCATTCCGCATTGCGGCTGAATTAGGCCGGCACGATGGACCTCTCACACACATGATTCCGCCTTAAACTAAGCGAATGCTGTATGCATAACAATTATGCGGATATTTATGGGCGTCTAATTTAATCAAAGATTTCGATTACTCGTTTGCTACCTTATAGTTAATATCTATACCAATAACATAAAGCTGAAGAGTTTGTTATAACGTGCTAATCTCAGGAACTACTGGCCGGAATTGAAAAAACAAATGTTTATGTTAAATAGTCCATTTTACGTGGAAGGGTTATGACCATGACGCTACTACTTACAGGACCGGAGTTATGCGTGTGAAACCGCGTGATGATGCTGGTAGAGTATAAATGTTTACTTAAGTCTTGCTACAAAACACCTGTTTTCCGTTGGTCCGATGAAGTTTGGGGAGCTGAAATTGTGTAACGTATCCTACCTTCAAAGTTACCCCTGAGCGTTCATTTACCTAATATCGCGCGCTCTTCACAAGTTGTGAGTTTCTATGGTAGAGGGCAGAGATGTTGCAACTGGGTGATCGAGTTACCTATTCGGTTTGTACGGTTGTTAATGAGTTGGGTTAGTTCCCTCACTTGTAGTCACCTTATCCTGTGGGTGTCTCGTCGTTTTTTTAATTTAGTTTATAAAAGACCCGCGGTACTTCGGCGGTATGAAAAAAAATCCGAGTAGTAAAGTCGTATGAAAAATTTCGGCATCAGCAGAACGCTTTACCGCGCTTACGACGCTTAATTGTGTTACGCACCTTTAACTTCAGAATCATGTACGTCATTAAGGAGTAAACTCCAGCTGCGTGTCAGAGCTGACACACAGTTTACTTCTGGCATAGTTTCACTTATCGTAAATGTCTCTGTCACTAACTTAGAATTTATATAGAGGCTTGTTGTATTGGGTCCGAATGGATCCGGCCCGACATAACCGGGACGTACCTCTCGCTCACCTACCTATGACTTTGTTGTCGCGTTTCATGCGTTCCGTGATGTACCTAATAGGGCGAGGGGGTTTGATGTTATTTTTACGTGATCATGTAATCTCACAGTGTTGTTTGTCACTAAGTAAATTGCACCCCTATTAAAAAGCGCTCAACGCAACTAAAATTAAATATCGGACGTGAAAAGTTAGATACAGGTACTATTACAGAATTTACACCCTTCTAGCAAATCACATATTAATTTCCGTTGATTTTGAATATTGGACTCTCCATAATATATTCTTATAATTTAATCATTACTCAAATGTATTATTTAATACATATGTGTAATTTAATCGTTAATATAATATATTATTTAATACATAAATGTCGGTGTGAACGGACGCCCTCCATTTGTGAAATTATAATTACAGGTGTGTTGTACACCGACCGCGGTACTCACAAATTAGTTATTTATCACCCGCCCACAGCTAGCGCGTGCTTAATTATATAATTTACGATTTTATTATTGTTAAGCTAATATAGTAATAATCTAATTGTAGGCAAAACGTATGGGCGTGTCTATATAATTTAGTATACCTGACTGTGTGAAGTAGAACATGGTTTTCACGCGTATTCTTGGGGTTTCGTAGCCAATGGTAGCAAAATAAAACGGAGCCTTTATGGTTTTGTCATGCCTGCCTGTCATCACAGGCACCTTACTTGGAGACTATGAGACGTGCATGTTCGAAATTTCGATGCTGCGTGTATTTTATCAACCGCAATAAAGTTATGTGCTGAGATTGATTTTGTAAAATAAAATTGTTGAGGGGGTGGTATACATCCAACTGAGAGATGTTCGTTTTTCCGAAAGGGCATAACCTTGTGGCCTGTAATTGCATGGGTCTTTCGGCTGCAATACAGCTTCACACTACTACTTACTAAAATATTTGTACTACTAATATATTTGTCTTTTAGTTATAGTTGTAAATTTCTATGTTTCCTAATTGAACTTATAGCATGAATGGCTTGACGGAGTTTGACATTTAAGATGGGATTTTTGATTTTTCAATGAAATAAGTTTATATGCTTTATACCTTGACTCTCAGGCCAATAGTACTGGAGTGACACGGGTGTACCCGAGGGGTACTGCTAGTACTGCTAGTGTAATAATATAAGTAATAATTTGAGACGTGGGTGGAATTGGAGTTCTATCAGCGCTGAACTTCCGACATTGCGAATATAAAGTACGTAGTAAGTAAGTTTTTATGTCGTGATTTGAATTTTCAATTTTTCACTTTACTTCGTCAATGTCGAGGAGAAAAATTGTTTTATGAGAACGTTAACGTCATTATTAGGTAAAGTTCAGATATCTCACGGTGTCGCAGAGGTTTGTAAGTAGTTGTGCCATGCTGCAGAACAGACGAATTGGACCAGCACGGGTGCCTCTTGTTCGACACCGGTGCAAAGTGACAGCTGTCGATTTTATGCGACCTGTGAGTTTCCGGTGGGACATTACGGGGAAGAGTATAAAAAAGCGTAGTTCCCAAGCGGATTAGATGTTTCGTTTGCCCCCTATGCTTCAAGATCTTTCCTTTTAGACCATCTTTGTACATGTGTGTAAGCTTACACTAATGAGTAAACTGTATGTGTGTGGGTGATTATGGTTTTTCTTAGGAGGGACCTACTACTGGTTGGCGGCGCTATTGATCCAGCCTCAACAGTTCGACTGACTAGTGAAGACTTTTGTGTCTTCTGGTTTAGGGAGACGATACACCCCCTTCTTTTCCCGCAGATGAGAAGAGATGTAACGGGTTGTTTGTGGGCGTACCCTATAGTAATTATTTTGTGACCGAAAAGGGGGAGACGGTCCCCCTCCTCACACTAGTGGGACGGGCGATTACGGTACATCGGTAATCATTATAAGGCTACAACTGCTTGTTCGGTGCCAGAAGCCACTAGTAGTAGATAACAGCAATCAGACCCCACCGCTCCCCCTCTCCGCTGCAAGGGAAACAAACAGAATGAACTGAAAGTACGCCGGAAGTCGTCTTACATTTGTCCGTTACGATATCACCAGAATGATGAAATCTGCGAGATCCCGCCTCCGCGGACCGCCCAATCAGATACATTACTTAGATTATTTCGGCACGCCCTGTCAAATGTACTTTGTGTTCGTAAAACAATTTTGTCTTGCAACCCTGTCTATATTCAAAACGTTTTTATTTTATGATATCTGCAGACTTATCTCACAACGTGCCGTACTAACTATCGCTAGGACTTGAAATACTTTACTAGCAGTCCGTCCCGGCTTCGCACGGATGTAACACAAAATATGGCAAAAATTCATTGATCTACAAAAATACAAAAATATCGGCCTCTTAAACATTACACGTTCAACTATGATGACAAGTTCAATTTACTTGTGACAGAACAACGTCTGTGGCGACAGCTAGTTGTGAGTAGCTTCCGCAGCTATATGAGTATATTTAAAAAAAAAATTCACACCTTTATTACATTAGAAAATATTACTTAGGCATGTGCATCACAGGCTACCTAGTTCTAGCGGCACAATAACTTTTCAATTCGGTCCAGTAGTTTCGGAGCCTGTTTAATGCGAACAAACAAATAAACATTCATATGTCTCGTTTTTCTAACATTAATATAAATTATGTTTAGTGCATTTAAGATTTTGTGGATATATGATGGAAATATAAAAAATCACTGATCTAAGCGGGATTCGAATCCGCTGTCGCAGGTGTAACGAAGTTGCCCGAGGTATGTTACCACTGCGCCAGTTGGTATTAGATTAAACTTTATTTGCTCTCAACTTCTACTTGACTCTTTCATCCAAACCATTCATTAGTTTTTACGTGAAAGTTTAACAAGCATACACTCATCCTCGCATATTTTTTCATTTTCAATAACAAATGTAAAAATTCTCCTGCCGTTTATAACATGGGCCAAATTTACACTAAAGCCTTTCTCGGGAGTCGCTCTATTCAGAGGTGAAAACCGCACCAAAATCCCATAAGTATATTTTAAGATAATCGATCACATACAGACAGACAATTTCTGGGGACTTTGTTTTATATACCTACATATAAGAAGATGTGGCCAGTAGTATTTCTGTATTGTGTTTTTTAAGAAAAAATCGACATATAGATTTGGAGGTTGCTGTTTTACTATTGTTTGTGACACAATATTTTCCTAACATTCAAAAAAGTCCTCGCAAATGACGTGCAATACTGTTTCTGTATTATTTTGATAAAAAAATGACAAACAGAGTCCTCACCGGTCGCGCGGGTCCAATCCTGCTGCAGTGCGGCGTGGCACTAGAACTTCAAACAGTTTGGTGTTAATTAGGGTCATCTACATGGAAAACCCATGCATGGGTTCTCATAGAGTTGTAGACGTTCAGATCGCAATATTCTAGGACTATGTTGTATTATTTATCCGACTACGTCAGGAAGGAGGGTAAGTTTTTATTGAAGGAGGGTCGGACTTATAAGGCATCCCTAGATTTGTATTGATAACGCGAGTGACATAGGATATGTTAAAATATTTTGGATCTGTGAAGTTATATGTTTTTCAATGAATACTAGACTAGTTCTGTGTTAGAGCCTTCATATCACTCTATCCCATTTTTCTCCCTTTCCCTGCAGATCGAAAAACTCTAGTCAAGCCTATGTAGTGGCTCGCAATTCCTAGCAAACCGTGTGATTACGAGAAAAGAGCGATGCGGATTTCGCGGAATGAACAACAGATTAATCTAAATGAGTGTCCCAGGGGTAGTAGTGTTCAGAATGAAATGTATCCCATCGTTATGCGAATATTCACCATTAAGGGCTTATAAAAATCAATTAGAGTGAATAAACTGACATCGTATGTGGTATTTGGCTTAGCCCAGAGAGCGGTGTGTTCCGAGGGGACCGTCCCGGGCGGCTGGGGAGCTGAGAGCGTGGGAGCGATCGCGGTGACAGTAATTACATAACAAACAAACTGTTGCCTTTCATCTTTTATAAGGCTTCATCTTGTTTTTATTCAAAAATTATATATTTTTGCTAGTCATTCGCCACCGTAACAAATTATACGAATCCATGTACTCATGGGTCACGAAAATCCGTTTAATAGATTTTGAGAAATCAGGTTACATATGGATAGACAGCTTGTCGGGACTTCGTGTTATAGTATATAGAGGTTATAATAAATTAATAACTCGGGCCGTATTGTTACCTTAACAAATTACTAAAACAATACACTGTAACCTTCCTCGGAAATACATTTGAGAAAAACGTAAGCAAAACGTATGCAAAATCCGATCAGCAGATTTTGACAAAATCTATCACATGCAGACGGACAGCTTCAGGGGACTTTGTTCTATAATATGTGGGTATAAATTGTTATTATCGCCCACCTATCATGTACTTCAGCATCGTAGTCGTTAGTCAGATAGAATAATCAACATTTTTGACACAGATTACAAGAAATTAGAACTAAATGCGATTTCCGTTAAACCTTGGGATTATTGATGGTATTTTGTGATATGAGCCTTTTTTCAGCAAAACATTTGCGTTAACGAGGGGAAATGATATAAGAAAAACGTTTATATTTCATTCCATACTATATACAACATGTAACAATAGGTACATAAAAACATGTTTAGATGTGTCCGATGTATTAAAGGGCAATGTCATTATGTGAAGTACGTTGTTACAATCAAAGAAATGGACTTCGAGGACAATCGAGGTGGAGCTTCGCTCGTTTTCTCTTCTTCATTTTCTAAAATTTTCTTTTATATGCTTTGTTACAGGTAACAAGAATGGAAAACTGTAGGAAGAGAAATAAAATATGATTTGTTCGTAAGTTTTATCCACGTATTTATGGATATGGAAGCAACAATCAACCTCAATCGCCTCGCTACTTCTAGATTCTATCAACCGTACTTCCCTCCGCCACCAGTTCACATTCCTACCGATTATATTCATGATTTAGTTCCCCATCAACATCCTACTCTAATACAACAATATTTTGATTACTACAATGAACCTGTAGTTCCCTTAGATTTGTCTCTTAAATCAACAGTACCCATAACACCACCATGTACACCGCCACCGTCTCTAAAGCGAAAGCCCATCGACGAAAATAAAAATAGCAAGAATGCGAAAATACTTCGCCATTTTGAAGAATCCGACGAAGATGACAAAACTAACGATGATACCAGAAAAAGAAAATCTGAGGAAGAAAACTCTAATGATAGCGACAGCCCCGAAGCCAAGAAATTAAAATTTACTAAACAGTTTTTTGAAGAACTTCGTAGTTGCATTCCAAACGATAATGAGAACTATAAAAGCGAAAGAAGTTCGCCAGACATTGTTGAAATAAAGGATATCGAAGAAAGACCAAAAAAATCAAATAAACCTCAACAACCACTGAAAAAAAGCAAAGCCGTTAGAAAGTTAACATTCGATGAAGATAAAACATCACCAGTTTCTGGCACAATCATACGAGATCTCGCCGAAGATGAAACGCTTGTCGTACGCAAGGTATGCAAAAATTGCCAAACCACACCAGCGCACATCAAAATTTCATTTAATCGTTAGCGTTTTGTTAACTAATTGATAATTAACAAAATAAAAAATATATAAGGGTAATTTAAATGAGAATAACATTTCAGAGCAATAGCGGCAGGCACAAATTGTATTGTGCAATTGGAAATTTTAAGCACGACATTGCTAAAAGTCCTTTAGGCCGGGGGTTGGTTTCCTTATCGCCACGGCAATTAAACGCTATGAACTCGCGCGTAATTCTATGTTTTGTACTAATAATGGTTCTGAGGGTAAACTGCAAAATTCATAGTAGGGGTTGTTTCTTGATCATAAAAACTGAAGTCAATCTTAGTTTCCCGTTATGTGTTTACAAATTAAGGTTTAGTGCGATATGATTGCTTTGTATTTCCGAAATTCATCGCTATAACATAGTTTGAAAAAAATGATTTACTAGGCTGTATCTTGGGGTCTTTTGGATCACTAAATCGATAATCGACACCCAAAATCTAATGTTTTCGTAGCGCACCATACCACAATGGGTCATCCGAATTTAAAAACGTTGTGCTAGTTCGATTCAGCTTGTATGTAACAATGGTACTCTCCTCTTAAATAATCCCCATAATTATGCCCCTCAAATTGCAGCCATATTTGTATAAAATGACTGCGTTGGCCTATGCATGTTAAAGGAAACATAGTGAAGATGTTTTCTTTGTGGTAATAGTATGGCTTCCTTGCAGGGCGATATAGATCCCGCATTCAACGTAGTAGAAGTAACTGATGAAGCGAAAGCGTTAATTGCCTCTATAGAGAACCGACTCGGAAGATACATTTGTAGGTTGTGTCGGAGACTCTACAGTGACGCGTTTGGACTGGCTCAACACCGATGTTCCAGAATTGTCCATATCGAATACAGATGCCCTGAATGTGATAAGGTAATTTGAATTTACATAAGCTTATCAAAATTCCGAATGAATTTTACACAAGATATTGTAATGTTAAATAAAATATTTTATAAATGGAACACAATTATATAAAAAAATGATTCAATTTCAAATCAACGAATACTTGTAAAAATACACAATAACTCCAGCTTAAGACGTGATAAAAAATAAGTTGATGTAATTAAATAGTAAAAAAAATTAAATACAAAATTCAATTTACTGGAGCGACAAAACTTTTATAGTATTGTGTAAACTAATGTAATTAATTAATATTAAACTGAAGGGTTAATACGTTAACCCATAACCAATAACAAGAGTGATAAAAATATATCAATCATTAATTATTTCATCAAGCCTGTTTCCATGTTCATCTAAAACAATTTAGTGTGGGAAAAAAAATACGAGGGAGGGTTGCGTAAACACTTGGCACAGTTCCATGGGAATTGTTGATGAACGTAAAACGCCTGTGCACCTTAATTGATACCTCACGCGGTGCGTGACCATTGTTATCTCGGATGAGGAGCAATCATTATGCATTAACAAGTAAACAATAATTAATTGCATTAAGTATAATTAATATTCGAAAAAATAACGCCAAACAAGTATGCAACCCAGCAAAGATGTTACGCTGATTAAATATACTACAACAAAACACGTCAAATACTTTTATAAGTTTTCTTCTTTATATTTTATAGGTTTTCTATCCTACCGTCTGTTTTATCTTCAGCCTTTCAAATGTGCTTTAGCTCACCTCTTTTTAAAAACCGTTAAGTATTCTGGGTTGTCCTCTTCACTTTGCTCATATTCCCTTTGATCATTCTATGTTTTGAATCCGTCATCTTTCACGCATCTGTCCTTAAGTCCAACCATTTTAAAATATCTTATCCGGCGTATAATGGAAACTATGGGGTGACGTTGATGTATATGGTCATTGGTAGCCACAGTTATCCTATTCTTAACATTCAGTTTATTTTAAGTAGTGTTTAAAACAAATATGATAATAATAATACACATTTTGCTTGATTCCCAGGTCTTTAATTGCCCAGCGAACCTCGCGTCTCATCGTCGTTGGCACAAACCCCGCGTGCCCGGGGCAGGCAAGCGACGAGAGCCGCCAACGACTGACGCGAGCAGATTCCCCTGTCATAGATGTGGCAAGCTTTTCCGCCGTCAAGCATACCTACGAAAACATCTACTAGCGCATGATCAACCAGAGACCGAATCAGAAAAGGAGCCTTCGGCGTTTCATCAAGTCCATGTGGAGTATCCCTCACACCAAGCAGTAAGTGCTCTTTTGTGGTGTTAAGGTCTACGCTGTTTAACATTTCGCTGTGCCACTCTTGTTTCTAAATTTACTAAATAATCAGTATCTATTATAAATATATACTTAATCTTTTCGGTTCGGTTCATGGAGACAAGCTCCATATGTTTGTGTCGTCATGTTACATCCAATCAAAAAATGTCTTCATCGATATGAAATGATAATTTTTCCATAGGACAATGCACGCGACAACAATTTCAATAACTTCTGGAGCAAAATACCACCAGCACAAACGGAGCTCGGTTGGAGTGAGCTACGAGAGCGCTGTCCGTCCAGCTACTCCTCCGAAGACTCTCGAAGCTTGGACGTTACGGGATCTGAAGACGAAGGCGGAGGTCCAAGCGATGGGTGACGTCGTATTCTGCGGCCAGTTCCGCAGTTCCCGTACATCGTCTCCAATGCGATGTACCCATACGCGACGCCCTATGGCTCCGAGAATCCGTTATACTTTTCTTAATAATAGTCATTGTTATCTCTAATCTATATAGACATTTATCATTCCACTAGTTACCTGATAGTGTATATTCTTATCGTTTTAAACGTAGTCACTAGTGTTGTAAATATATACCCTTAAATGTACATTAATAATCTTCTACGGCATCATTCCAAATTCAGACCCTAAGTGGTATTTTAGATTAGACTTTAAGACATTGAGTCTTATAGAGCGTACTATAAATATTATTATTTATAAAGATTTATATTTTCTTGAACCGATTTCAAACAAAAAAATAGATATAATTTTTTTAAATATTTTTTTAGAAAATTATTTTATGTTCGATAGGGGTTGGTTCGTTTTATTTTGAATTTTAATACCATCAAAAAAATTCTTAGCAAATTGCATTTCGATCGTTGTACGAGTCACGAAGGGTCACCGCGATCGATCCACTGGAACATATTTTTAGATGCACCGCCGTCTACCATCTCATAATTCTTTCACCACCCATCACGTCGGAATTGAGTCGGGTAGCTTCGTTGGAAGTGATTTTTAATCAATCCACTTATTTTTATGTTTTACAAAAACTCTATTTTATTTAGAAATAAGTAGTATTTTTACACTTCCACTAGTCACACTTTATTTAAGCTAGTCATTTTAATTATACTGTAGTTTTAAGTGTTTCTTCGTTGTTACTAGCTATTTCAAGTAACCGAAGTATAAGAATTATTGTCAGTTCGGACAACCAATCACTGAAAATTGAGAATTAAACTGACAACCAAACACCTAAATTAATATATATAATAATAATAGTCGCATATTTACAGCTACTGTAACATAGTGCAAAATTGTACACCATAATGATCTCAACACTCAATGCTACTTCATTAGTAGTTTTCGTTTTAAATATATTTATATTTATACTTTTTTTATATTTTACTATTATTAGTTATTTACACTAAAATATTTTTATGAGTCTAGTCTTGAGACATATGTCTAGTCACTTGTCTAGTCGTGAAAACTTTAAAGTCACTATAGACATACTACTATTACTTACATATTATGGTCTAGTCATTTGTCTAGTCACGAAAATAGCACCTGTAGTCAGGGATATACCATAAAATACATATTCTAGTCGATAGATCTCTTAATATTTATATCTATTTTGTATCTAATCATTGTAAGAACTAGTCAAAAATTGAATGTATACAAAAATATATACGTAGTGTGATATATTCTAGCCATACAAACGATATTCTAGTCAGAGATTTAACGTTTAGGAATATTGGATTCGTACCTTAATGCAATTGCTAAGAAAGATAAAAAACAAAATAATATTAATTGAGATTTGTCTTCAAATTGTCAATTATGTCTATGAAACGTATACCATCAATCTTTCACCTCAAATTCAGGTATGTACTATGTATATAGGTAGGCACCAAAAATAAAAACCCATTGCGAAAAAAAATATAATGAATTTTAAGGAGCTTTTATGGTAACCCTTTTTGCAATCTTCAAAAGCAACAAAAGTTTCTTAAAATTACATTAAAAAAATCTCCTTGCTCAATTTAGTGCATAACGAGAAATTTGTTTCGACATATTTTATCGACAATTATTATTTTTACATCAATCAAGCAGCGGTTCAAGCAAATATTTGTGAAGACATAAAATATTTTATGTTTAGATTATAATTGTATTTGATTAATGTAGATTATATTTATGATTAACAAGAAAATCTCTATCGAGTGAACTCTAGTCAGTGTGTTCTTTGCAAAGCGTTCCAAAGATTTGTAAATTAAATGGCGCATACTTATTATATAGAGATAATATATTTAAAATAACTTTAAATGTAATTTATTAATTATTTATATTTCGTAATTGATGAAAGGAATGTAGAAAAGAATATGTATAGAAAATATGATAATTATAGTTTTTATATAAAATCATTTTCGATTCTATTGTAAAAAAATATATATTTTATTATCACAAGTAAAATATAAATTGTTATGCTTAAGCAAAAGTCTTTAAGGACGTGTAATTTTTTTCTTGAGCAGATAAATTTGTTAAGAAAACATTGTTTCAAGTAAGGCATAACATGTATTTTATTTTTTCAATTTAGGTATGTTCTTCTTTGTTAAGTAGATATGTAGTGAATACATAATTTGCATTCATTAAGGCTTTGAAAGAGGTGGACGAAGATCGAGGTTTTTTTATGTTATAAAATTGTTTCGTGAATATCACAATCTGTTTGGTCCTTTGATCTGAAATATCCATTTTTCAGTATCATTTTATTTCTAACAATTCACATGGTCATCTTAACTAAAACGTCTTTCGTAACGAATTTAAACTGATTATAAATTTGACTATAGTTTTGTAATTTATCTTAACAATAAGGTAAAAAGTATTTTAAAGTAAATTAAAGATTGAAAGTGTTAAGGTCTCAAATCGAGCCGTCTGAATTCGGAGAGACTAGGAATTTAGTAGAGGGGACTAATATGAAACGGTCTCATGTAAGACTGGGAGGCCAATATTTATTTCATATTTTACTAGGGAGCTAAAATCAAGATCATGACTAATGTAAAGAGCTGCGTCATTGTCATTTTACTAGCCGGGAATCGGAAATATGCTTACTTTTATATTATTTTTTATGAATCTCCAAAAAAATATTTTTTTTGACAATTTTCCTTAGTATGAATGGCATGAAAGTAAAGGTCTTAGCACGAGTCGCCTTAAAAGTACAAGAGAAACTGTATCTCCTCAGCCCATCTCCGGCAGCTAAAACTGCATCAGACCGAATTATTACTCGATTCGATTCGATCGAAGAGTCAGACTGCTTAGTTGTAATTTACATAAGTATGCCAGGTTATAGCGCAAAAATAGTTTACCGTTGGAAAAACAAGCAATATTGCAAAAATTTACTAGTCTCACTCTCATATCAGGATGCATCTCGCCCAGACGAGCACTCATAGCGATCCGATGAGGCTGTTTTGGTCCTTGCTTCCACAGTACAAGTTCCGAAAAAAGGGACTAGTTTCTATATATTCTTGTTCCTTCTAAGATTTACATTCCAAGTAACCAACAAACTGCTCAAACATTGCCTGTGTTTATGTATCTACAGGCAAAATTATCCTTACGAATGTTTATTAATATTTTTTTAAACAGAACCCTACTCCTGCCGATAAAGGTCTTTACATGAATAAATGGAGGATAATTGTTGTACTCTGTACAAATTTCTATTATAGTATGTAAACAAATTTAAATATATTCTTTCTGATATTAAACTTACAAATTATATAAACATATAATGGCCTCGGTTTCATGTGTCACTTTGAATCAGGCCCGTGTACACCCGCGTAACTCCGGCGCTATAAGTCGCTGCGTCATGGTATATAGCCTGCAGCCTTCCTTCCTCGTATCAGTATGTGTCAACACGAGACAATTATTTAATTCGGATCAGTAGTAGTTCCTGAGAATGCGCGTTTAAACAAACAAATAAATGCTTCAGCTATTTATAGTATACATTCCCTATTTATATTAGATAGTTAGATAGTAGGTACGTAGTTTACAGGTATTTAATATTGCAAATCTAGATAATGTATAAATAATGTATGAGTTATGGTCTAGTAATAACTGCTTCATCTAGTGTTTAGTGTGTTTACGAGCAAAAATCTAAATATTGTATTAGACTAATAGATGAATTGTGCAAGAGGTGTAATCCTAGTTTCAAAATTGGCATTATAAAATAAATTAATATCTAGTGTTTTCTATTTCTTATAAAAAACGTTTTGACCCGATCGAAACGCTTTCTATAACGCTTTTTTTATAGTACTCCCCCCCCCCCCGTAAAAACAAAAAGTCGTCAAACGAGTAATCGGGGCCTAATTACTTTGCCGACGCCTTGCATCCCTTGTCACCTCCCCCAATGGGCCACCGCCTAGTCATAAACCGTAAGAAACGCGACACCGCCATGTCACTTAACGCCGGTATCATGCGAGCGAGAGGTACCTTCCCTGGTAGTGTCGGTACCATTTCGCTACATGCAGCATGGC
>JAFELO010001095.1:82846-115715 GCA_017140195.1 Eumaeus atala | reverse complement strand
AATTGTGCAACAGTGTATGTATTAATTGTCCTGAATAAAGTTTTTCCCTACTTATTTACTGACTTACTACAACTAGGTGATACAAGTACTACTACAACAACTAAGTGACATTATAGGCAGTAGTAGTAACTGCTACAAAGAAGTGCCAGTGTAAGTTAAACTAAAATCAACTCTAAAATGAGTATTAACTTGTTTTTTCTTTTAATTATTAATGTTAAGACTTGTCTTTTAAAACATCAAAACAACTTAAATGTCCAAAAAGAACCACTTGCTCCATTGCGGAATTCCGACGTGAGACGCAACGGACAAACATCTGTATAAGGTCAGAATAGTCCGACCAAACAATAAAATTGTTAGCTATATCTTAGTCAATAAACCTCCTAATAACATACTACAAGAATTTTGTTCTCCTTATAAAATTGTAATTATGGCACTTAAAGAGACTTTAGGATTCCGTGCTATAGTTTAAAGAACCACGCGCAACCATTATTTTGTGAAATTTTAAATATAAAACTTTAATAATTGTGTATTGCTCGTAAGACTTTTTGTATCAGAAGTGTTATGTCATATATACAAAAAATTCTGTCTCCTAAATTCTGGTTGTCTGGAAAAGACCGCTTGTAGTGGCAAGTCCGTCTTTTTGTACCTGTGACTAGTTATAAGGTCTAGGATAAGTGTAATGGCGCGGGTGTCGCCCGTTAAGACCGTTAGCCGCGTGGGGTCCTGGGTTCGATCCCCAGGTAGAGCAACTGTTATTAAATGTTTCTCGGATTTACCGAGCATGCATTACATTATCCGGGATTAGAATGTGCCCGTAGTGGCCATAGGCTTGCCCACCTATGACATAATGGGACTCAGTACCTTGGCTAGTCGTGGATGTCCTACTGAACTTACGAGTTGTGGATGAGCTAGCACACCTCTTCGGGGATAAAAGGCGTGAAAATAAGTTTTTTTTATTTCGAGTGAATATATAAATAGTATGTAATAAGCGGTATTTAGCCGATGCGAGGTCGAAAGATTCGACTTATCTGTGAGGAGAATTCATTGAGTAAGAAAATGAAAGAAGTGTACACAGTTGCTGGACTTCTTTTATTTTTTGCAGTTTTAGGGAATGACTGCGTCTTTTCATAACTTCCAACGTTTTTTTAGATATTCGCATAGACGTAGACGTTTTGCCTTCCTACCAATTTGCAACGGGCGACATCATGACTGTTACTCGCCGGTCGCGCCTGCACAATTAGGTTGCAATGCAGCATGGCACTATCGCTTAATTACTTGAAACAGTATTTCATTATATTTTAGTATTTTAAAGTAATTCAATTTGGTAATGTCTAGCATGAGCTAGATATACTTATATGAATAATACCATCATGAAGTGATTTATCTCAATTGGGCCCGAACGTAGAAGGATAACGCCTCTACTTAGCCTCTCAATACATAGATGATCAAGTTTACGTCAGATTTTTGTTCTTTCTAAGTTGGACGAACCCAAATTACAGTAGATGATTTTGAAAATATCAACATGAAAAATTAAAATTGATCAAAAATTACCTAAAATGTGATAAAACTCATAAATTTACGTAGGCTATTGAAATCATATCTACGAGAAGAAAGAGGACGTTCAATATATATAGATATATTGAACGTTCTTGATAACTTTGACAAAGATTCACAACAGATTCAATAAATGACAGTTTCAATAATATTTTTTATTCAAATCACTGTCTTCTATCTAAACGTATAATTTGGTGAGTGTGTTATAAACATCCAAATAATTTTTTTTCTACTAATTTATATTTTAACCGACTGCGAAAGAAGGGGAGATTACTCAATTTGGCCGCATATAACTTTTTTGCATTGGAAATTTGAATATTATATCAAACGTATATTATATTGATTGACTTTTAATAAATTTAAATATCCTTATTCAATTTGAAGATATGATAAATATAACAATATAATTATTATATCAATAAATTGTTGCGAATACTGCATTTCTTATTTATACTTTTTTATTGAAGCTATATTCAATGAAAAATGTATAAATAAAAAATATATTTATGTTTCTCACTGGTGAGCTAAATAATTCGTAGACTCCGATCTTCGGACCTTAGATGTTAACTTTGGAAAGTTATCATATTATTTATATGCAAACAATTCCAAATGGTCAGAAATTCTTACAAAATTGCGATACCTAATAATATAATACAATTGATTAGAACTGATTATCTAATAAGTGTACTCCGAACACTCAATGTAATTTGCAATTATAACGAGGAAAACTAAATTTAAAGGCACAAAAAGTATTTCTTCATCGATCCATTCTTCTATAAAGTCAATTCGCGCTTGGCCATCATTAACGATTCTTATATTATCGCATCATCGTTGAACATCAGTTTACAATAAACGCCGTTAAAAGGACAACATGAAACGAATTATTCTACTGCTCTTAGTTAAATGCTCAAGTATTACGTGTAATCACATTGCATCGACTAAGAAAGCGCTTGAAACCTCTACTGTATCGTCTAGCAATGACTTTCCTGACGAAAATAAAGCAAGTGGAAAGACAAAGAATGTTCTCGAAACTAACAGAAGCAATGTGTATCTGGAAGATGTGATTTATACTCTTAAAAATCAGGATTGGACTGACGATGAAATACCTTGCCTGAACCGGTCGCTGGCAATGTTGAACAATTTCTCAAATTTTACGCTATGGTCTGTGTGGGGTGAGTTTTAAAATTTCTCATTAAAAATAATGCATCTTGGTATACAAAAATCTCATATCACATCATGTTTCCGCGCTTATCTCCGAAACTACTGGACCCATTTTAATGAAATTTGGCCCAGACGTGTAACGTTGTTCAACCTAAAATATGTGGTTTATTTTATTTCGATTGTTGGCAACAACATTTTAACGGTTAGCTATTCTTTTAAAAATACTTTGTCACGACGTATATCCAATCTAATCTCCGAAACTACTGAACCGATTTTAGTGAGACTTAACACAGATATGTAACTTTCCAACTTAAACCATAGGCTATATTTTAGTCGAATTAATAGAAAATCTATTATATGGGGCCGCAGCAACGCGAGACGGTCTCAGCTAAGTAATTTTAGAAAAAAATCCCTTATGTGAAGTATAGATGTTTATATGTCTATAAACATGTAAAGCCTTTAAATTTATATTTGGACTTATAGTCGAAACTAGGTTTGGTTTCGAAAGAGGAACCGACCGCCCTCTCTCCCGAGTATGAGAGTGTTTTTAACAGCAAACTTAACTACTATTATCATGTTGTAGCTATCTAACGGGTTTTAACGCGATAATTAAAATACTTATTACAAGGTACTGGCTAAGTTTCTGTAAATACCTTGATCGACGTATCGCGTTAAAACCCGTTAGATAACTACAAAATGTGTAACAAACGTGAAAGTCTCAAACATTATTACTATTGTCATGACCAGAGGGACCGATAGGTCGCTCCTCCCCCGACCCTGACGTTGGGGGCAGCTCACGCGCGATAGCTGTAATTGCCTCAGCGCTGACGTGAACGTTTGACTCATGTCCCCCACATGAGAGGGTGCCGTCCCCCTGGAACGGAACACACCCAGGGGTGAAAAGACTCGCGTGCGATAGTCTCGGAATACCTAACCGGTACAACGTTATTATTTGAGCTAAGAAAATCGCGGATCGTATTGGGATTAGTCGCTGCTCTAAATGTCGTTCGAACTGTTTGCAGTCGAACTAACATGAAAGAAGCATAAGAAACAGATTCTGAGCTTATGGAAAGATCGAAATTTCAAAAAAATGAGGCTACGAAGGGACGTAGCGGGATTTCAGGTATGGTGGTCACATCTATACATAGTTGCTAACATAGGTGGTATCATAGAGCAAGGGCAGACGCACGTGCGCTCACTGTTACTTATATCCCTATTCCCATGGCACGGCTGCTGGACTCCCTACATGTAGGAAGCGCTAGTGCCATGGACACATCTACATAAGTATGAGTATTATGCGGATGTTTGGTGAACAATGGATGGCGCAACCTGCTGGTGGTTGTTACTTATTTCACAATAAACTGACAGCTGATGTTGTTGCCAGTGTTCAGGCGCTAGTAAAGCAGCTATTACATACAACAATGCGAACTGAGACCAGGGCACACAGTGGAAGTGGAACAACAGATAATGTAAATTGATTTGTTCCCTGCTAAAGCCTGAGTGGCTATATGGGCTCTTATATGTGTAACGTTGACTGGGTGGCATATAATGAATACATTGTAAGGAATCAGGTGTTATGTTCTGAATTTAACGTTATTGTGCCGAGATTTATTGCGTTATACGGAACTGGCAACTCCCCGCGGCTGCACTCACAGAACCCAACTCTGCTTCCAGTTTTATAACATCTTACCTATCCTCCAACTTCATGGTGTTCCTGGGTGTGTCGGCTACCATAAAGTAAAATGAATTTTCAAATGGGACCAGGAACTCCAGAGTCTAGCGCGATCAACTGAGCAGACAGCTTTATAATATTAAGCCCCAGCTCCCTGTTAAACGCCCTTAGCGGTTGAATTTCTAAAAATTCTTATTACGTGCTCGCTTACATCATGCAAGGGAACCCTTTATCAAATTTCAAGTGAGTCGATCAATCAGTCACTCAGTAGCGGAAGAGTTTCATATACATAGAGATAAATGATAGACTAGAATTCTCAAATGTGTGCTTACGTTTCACGAAATAGAATGGGACTCCATGTCGTCCCAGCCTCTCGGGCTGCTGTATGGGAGTCAGTACCACCTCGGGAACTTCGATGAGTGCCTGAACCCACCGTGGCGGGACTCACACCCGGAGCTGCGGTCCAAGTACTGTCTGGCGGACATCGTGTTAGAGAGAACAGACAAACACGAGAAGAAAGTGCTATGGGAGGAAAACGATCCATATCAATCAACGTTACATTTGGTAGAGGTCAGTGGTTCACTTTAGAATTATTGCATATGACACTTTATTTTAGAAGCTAGCAATCTAAATTATTAATTAATAATGTGTACAGTGTAACAACTTTTTTATCACCGCGAGTGACTGACGACACTGCTGTGCCGCCATTGGTGAGGTGACACTACCAAACATCAGAGCACCTCGACGGCAAATCAGTCCCTTAAAAGATCGACACAACCACCATAGACCCGTACTACATGACCACCCCATCAACTTTGGGACAGTGCAATGGGGCGATGTTCCCATCCTCCTCCTACTCTTTTGTACCCTTTTACTACAGAGTAATACCTTATCTATATATTACTGGATATTTTCTGTAGTAATGAATTCGTGAAAAGGGACGTAAACATGTTACAGGGAACCGACAGAGCACACGTTATTTGTTTTGAATATGGAATTATTCGAATGAATGTTTAAGTATTGATATTTATCACACTACAAGGCTAATTTCTACCAATCTCAATGTAATTAATTAATCTTAAAAGAAATCCCATAAAATATAAAATAAAATTGTAGTGTAATTATAAAAAACAAACATATTTTTTTATATTCTCTATCTCTTATACTCATATATTCTTAAAGAAAATGTAAGTCTCTACAATTTTCATTCACTACCACTACGAGATTGGAGATGAAAGGATTAATATACCTCTGTGTAAATAACGATCTTTGGTAAATGTTGAGATATGATGCGTTTATATTTCAAATTATTTGAAACATGTAAAAACTATAAAGAATTGTAGAAAATTTTATGTTCACCTACAATTCACCGTTTCCGAGATACAAGCAAAAACCTGAAAAAATTGTCCTTCTTTCGTTGCCTATTGAACCCGCTCACCAGGAATGGAAGTAGGAGGAAATCTAGGAGATGTCAAGTCTTCTAGCTTGTGGATTAGATAAACAGTCTGAACAATTAGCTAAGCAGGATGAACAATTAGCTAAACTGTCTGAACAATTAGCTTAGCAGTCTATACAATTGGCTAAGCAGTCTAAACAATTAGTTAAGCAGTCTGAACAATTAATTAAGCAGTCTGAACAATTAATCTCAGCAGTCGTAACTGAGTCTGAGGTTCAGAGTGTGAGCAAAGAACCTGCGAAATGAAGGCATTCCCTGAACTTATTTATCTCAATTTTATAGTGGTACCAAATGTCAAATATCACACAATATCATATACAACAACGGTAAGGCTTGCCATTTTCTTCATCGTATTTAATATGTATTAACATAACAGGGCCTTTCGTATGTAAAATTGTAAAGTCTGCAACAAACCGACGGAAAGACATCCACTGATGAATATAGAATGAAGAAGGACTCACGTATTACTAAAGAAGTTTTACTTCGGTCGTGTGTCTTTGAAGTAAAACTACTTAATACATGACTTGGGATGCTTACGGTTGTTCGTTTTTTTCTACAGTATAGCAAACGAGCAAACGGAGCCTTTTCATGGCTACGACGCACATGAACATCCGCATAATTACTATGCAGTTGCCCTGCCCTGCTTTCCTCCGTAAAGCTCCGTAGCGGACGGCCCATTGAAGAGGAGGACCTCTTCAATGGGCCGTCCGCTACTCAGGAACCGCACGAAACGCGACACCATTTCGTGATGTGAGCGAGAAGTACCTCCCCGGTCGTGCCAGCCCTATTCCGCTGCAATCCAGCATGGGATCACCTCTTGCTAAAGACAGCTTATTAACGAGGATCGGTGTCGTTGGGTTCGTATGTGTGGAATTCCTATCATAAAGGCGTTTATTATAGTATACCCTTATATTATAATAAACGAGTCAAACTTCCCCAGTGGGCCACGCGTACTCACAAACCGTACAAAACGCGAAAGTGTACCTGTGGATTCACGGTGGTCTCATGGGCGCGAGAGTATCATGGCACTACCTCTTACTAATTACTAAGTATGACGAAACAACATTTTTTCAGACAAAATCAGTGTTTGGGCGTGAAATAAAAAAACTAACGTGGGGCATGTGCGTCCCTGCGGAGTGCGGGTCTCAGTCTGTCCAGCGACTCACCAAGGTGATGCTGGCGCACACCCATCTCAGCATGGCAGGTCTGAACGCGCAGGTGTCGACCAACGAAACTTGCCAAGAGAATTATCCCAATCAATTACCTTATGACGCTCTCTTCTACTCATTTATGTAAGCACTTCTTATAGTAACTTTGGCCGTTTTCTTATTGTTTATGTGGATAAACAGTCTTTTGATTAACGACGTACATACAAGTGTACTCCCTGTTCCTTTATTTTGACTTCGGACTGTTATTAGAAATCGAAAAGTCCCAACAAATCTTTGGTCCGAACTGGGACTCGAACCCAGACACTTACGATTGTGGCTGAACACGTTTACAATTGGAGCACGAAGAGACATGGACCCTGCACAAGATTGGCTTACTATACCATAATGTACCTTGATACTACAAATTCTTTATCCGTCGTTATTTTTGTCATATAAAATATATTGTAATACTAACAACGACCCGCGGCTTCATCCGCGTAAAGAAACTTCGGCGTTATACATACAAAAAAAAAATCACCGCTTTCACCTCCTTTGGAGTGAAATTTCCAAAAATTCTCTATACATTCCCCAAGGCACAAACATGCCAAATTATAGCGTCTTGCGTTGTCTGTCGGTCGGCTAATGAATCACCCAGTCACGGAAAAGTTTTATATAGACGTGTATTGATATAGCGACAGTAGTACGGACAATGGATTCCATTGTCTTTCTGCCATGAATGCTTCCATAATAGTGGTAAGCATGTTCAGCTAAATGTCATGAGGTTTCAAGCTTGATGTCCGGGACGCACCAACAAGTTATGTTGTTTCAACTTCGAAATAAAACTCCTAAGAAATCAGTACAATTTTTGAAGTCACGCCTCGTAATTCGTTAGAGGGGATTTTGTTTTCTATTACATACTGAAGTGTGAATTATTCTATTATTATTAATAATACTGACTGTTTCAGAGCTTTGATTTTCTTTTTAACATCAACAGTACTTATCTGTACATTCGTCAGCGATAGAAATAATAATAATAATAGCTTCGGTGAGTATCTCGATTTAAGTACTTATTTATTGAGGCGACAACTTGTTAAGGTACGTCGAGCAGCTTTTGGGCAACGTCATCCTCGCTTTCTGCTCAGACTTCTCATGGCCTACGCACCGCGTAGCTGCGATGTTAAAAATATTCTTAGGTCCGCGCCCCAAATGCGTAAGCCTGGATGGCACTTCAACACTCAAATGCGAGCCATGTGTTTGTAAGTGCAGTGTAATCTGGCAGGTTATAATATGCCTATGTCCTTCGGGATTGATCTAAGCGAATGAAACTCATAGTCTCTTTGCCTTTATACAAGCAACAAACCAGGACGGGACATTGAGGTTGATTCATCAGAATCGGATTGATTCATCACGATCGGAAATATACCTCTCTCTCACATGCTACCGCCTCAAAATGATAGCTGTCGCATCAGCTGCGGCTTGCGAGTTTCCGATGGCTAGTTAGAGAGGAGAAAGTTGGAGATCAACACATTTGCGACATTGCGCGGATGTCTATGTGCGTCAGTAGGCATTAAAAGGCTTAGACTGATTGTATGCTCCCTCACACTATCCAAAAAAACAGTAGCTGAATCACCCACCTCCGAACGTTATATTTTTTTTATGAAATACAGGGCAAACCAGCAGTTGGGTAGTGACTATCGCCACCCATAGACGTTCTTAAGACTAGGTGCCTTCAGACACGTTGCCGGCCTTTAAGGAACAGGTATTTTCTTTTCTTGAAGACCTCTAAGTCGTACCGGATCGGATATACCAGGGCCGGCACCTGGCTCCGTCTGTTGTACGCTTTAAGAAGTAATATATTATTTACTTATAAGAGATTTTCTTACTCAGGAGGCAATGTTATCAAAGCGTTTGACATTAGAAGCAACATCAAGAGCATGCTGAAGCCAAGCGAAGAGCTGCACGTGCTGTATGGCATCAAAGTGCTCTCCATGTGCGTGGTGGTGTTATGCCACCAGATCGGCATTTTCAACGGAGGGCCCATCAGTAACGGAGCCAATTTAGATAAGGTAAATGTTGTTTTATAATATTGTAATAATAATAGTAATAATAATAATAATCTATAGAGGCTAGGCTAGTCAACTGCGCAGAACATATCATAGTGGACAATGTGTGAGCAAAACCCCATTGGTCTGACCCGAGACTCGAACCCAGAGCCCGTCTGGGTTGTCGATGAACATACTTACCACTAGACTACGAGGCAGTTGAACAGTAATTTATCATATTAACAGCTTGATCCCTTATCAATAGCAGAAGATAGCCAGTTATTACAACCTTTTAACACATGGTGAAATTTAACTTCGTATTCTAATGAACATAGCATATATACATGTAGCAACTTTGTATTGCCTGAAAATTGAAACTGAACTCAAAATGAAACCGATATATCGATATATCGCTCCCGGTTTCATTATGCGCACAAAATGTCATGAAAAACGTTGGAACCGTTTTTAAGGTTTAGACTATATACAAATATCTATACAAGAATTGCTTCAAGGTATTTGCCTAAAGTTTAACCGTCTCGTTGTCTGGCGGTAAGCATTTTCAGTCACAGACGTAAGGTCCGTTCGAATCTCGGATCGGACCTAAAAATGTATCTACGATTATTATATTTCTAACAACAGTCCGAGGACTGGAAGGTACTGTTATATCCCGTACTGACTTCTCTCCGGTCGTGTCCGAGTAACTTCCCATCGGAATAGGAGAATAAGAGACAGCAGAGACGGCCGCAGCACCCGAAATACGGCCAGCACGACATTAAAATACAGCTTGTTTCTAGGAGTCTACCACCTTCGCCGGGGTACTGATACTGCACGTCGACATGGTCGTCGACTCCTTCTATATGCTGTCTGGTTTTTTGACAGCCGCCAACGTTACCAAACTGAAATACTTACCTAATCTATTTATAATTATATTCAAACGATTCACGAGGTAAGTTTATGTCACAAAACGTACACCTTCTATTTGGAGCTAAGACACACAGACAAAACTGGTAATGTTGTTTGTGTGTGTTAGCTACGACACGCTTTTGGAATTTCTTCCTAAAGCATGATTACCATGATATTAAAAACAAAAAAAAATAGGAAGGGGTAGTGTCATGCTGCATAGGAGGAGGTAGTGCCATGTATAGTGCATGACCCCACATCCTCCTATGCAACGGAATTGGGCTGACACGACCGGGGAGGTACCTCTCGCTCACATAATGCCGCCGCAAAGTGACATCTTCAGTGTCGCGTTTCATGCGGTTTGTGAGTAGCCGGTGGCCCATTGTTTAACGCATCGACATAGTAATTATGTGGCCGGTCGGTAGGCTTTACTGATTGCTCCTTTGCTCCCTATCCTATTAAAAAAAATAAAGTAAAAATGAGAAACATTACTCTCAGTGTTACTGTTTCGAGCGATCTAAATTTCCTCCTCGTATTCATTATCGTTTCGTCGTATGTAGTAAGGCCTAAAAAACAAAATTTCATCAAAGTAAGTTATTGTATTTTTTTTCTTTTGAGTGTCCAGCACTAACAACTTGATCAATAGGGGCGTACTAAAAGATAATTTGACCAACGCGGCCTACATTTTTTTCTGTCAGATGAATTACATTGTAAACATAACGCTATTGTTGTGTATACCAGTAGATTAAAAAATTCATTAAGGGTTTACAAACTTGATTAGCTCAATTGGCAGCGTGGCGGTTATTCCGCGTGTTACGCCAGAGGTCCGCGGGTTCGAATCCAGCCTAGGTCGCGTAGATCTTCTTTATAATATGTGTATTTCTATAATAACAATATTAAAAATAAAGTTTCTTAAATTTATAAAAATATTAAATACATTTTCGTTGACTAGTACCTGTAATACACGTCCTACGGTACCTTAGCACAGGGCTAGGCTAACGTGGTGTGATAAGTCCCATAGATACTATTATTATAAAAGCATGCTCTCTCTTTTATTTCGATTATAGGGGGATATACGAGCGGGGTGTTAACTACCGACGCCCATAAACATCCGCATGGTACTTTTTCAAATGCGTTGTCTTCCTTCCCTCCTCCACTCCAATAATATCTATTTTATTACACAAAATCTCTTTTGGAAAAGCTTTAACTCCGGTAAGCGTTTTCGGACGATACAACACGGAAAACTATGCTAAGGTTGAATACTTGACACAATAAAAATGTATAACTTCTATGATTCCACTGAGAATAAAGTCTATATTTATCTATTCATGGAGGCTTTTTACACGTGCATAGAATTTAATTCTACATCAATGTTATTGATTTAATGTCACTTCAACGTTATTACTGATTTTTATACACATGTTATTCATGTACACTTTTCTAGAACAGATATTTATTTATTCCTGGGTATATTTGTTGTACGTTATTTAATTAAACTTAAAGAAACCAATTATTTAGTTTAAATTTCGAATGGAACAACTTTCCAATGCCCAAGAGTATGGAGTACTTCTTTCCCAGAGATTGTAAAGTCTAGTCATACACCGGAAAACTAACTCCTTGTGCTTGCGTTTTAGACATCTCTAGTTGAGCATAATAGGAAACTATTTAAAATGATCTGGTGAGGCCGAGTAACTAGGTGTTATTTACTGCCATACGCAAGACGCCGATAAGTTTGCAATCTCGACCCTATGTCACATTTGAGAGAAAGCTTTTTATTCTTTGGTAAGAAATATAAAAGTGTGTGTGTGTGTACTACTTTGGCGTAACAAGAGAAAAAAACTGAAATAAAGAGAAAAAGACACCCAGAAGTTAGCTATATACAAATATAGCTAACTTCAGGGTATCGTACAAATGTACGCTCATCATTTTTGCCTTACGTGCCGAAAGAAGTATAACTTCAAAATAGTATATGCAACTCGGGATTCGAGTGTAAATCCTTCTTTTCGGGAGGAAATGTAGCTCCGTTCTCCCCTCCCTAGTGCCACAAAATTTCATGTTCAATCTTGCAAGAGCTAGTCCTTATTTCTTTAGTCTAGAACTGTTTGTTATGTTCAGTTTACAACAAGCGATAACAACACAACAACAAACAATAACAGCACAACAACAGACGATAACAACACAACAACAAACAATAACGACACAACAACAAACAGACATTACATTTGCAGATTAATAGTACCATATGCCATGGTGATTTTCTACGTGGTGTCAGTTTACCCATACACGGGGTCGGGACCGCTGTGGGACAGAGCTATAGCCAACGACACGGCGCAGTGCAGGAGGAACTGGTGGATCAACCTGCTGATGCTGAGCAATTACATCGACTCTGAAAACGTTGTAAGTACCCAACTATTTTATAATGTTGAAAGAAACAAAAATAACATTTTCTATAAGGGCAGGAACGAGAAATTGGGAGCCAATTTACCGACGCCCATGGACATCCGCATAACTACTGTGCCGATGCCTTGCCTTCATTTCATCTTCCCTCCAATGAGCCACTGGCTACTCACAAACCACACGTAACGCGACACTGAAGATATCACTTTAGGCCGGTCTCATGTGAACGTGAGGTACCACGTCGTGACGGCCCAAGTCCGCTGCAATGCAGCATGGCATCTCTGACTACATCTAGCCAGTGACGAAAAATATATGAGAACCTAGGATTGTTTACATTTTTTTTACCTCATGTGTTAAAATAAAAATATTTAAGAAAACAATTTTGAAGCAATTGACAATTTTAAACTAAAGAATAAAATCTGGCAATTAAAGCCAGGCTTCTTATTTTCCCTATAGGTATTTCCTGACAGGAGACAACAGATCTATTATTTGTAATGAAAATGATTATTCTCCAAGAGGTACTTAGTCCCACTATGAGACGGAGTACCATTAGGGGACTATGGGTGTGAAGGAGGTGTGCTGCATTTCGTGTGATTTGTGTAAGCATACAGGCCCGGGCGCCTCGCACACAAAGGACCAGACGACGTAGATGTATGTATGTATGTATGTATGTATGTATGTATGTATGTATGTACCGGGTAGCGCATGTGAATCGTGTCAGTCCTCATGAGCGCTCTTTTGTCTCTTCGCAGCTGCGGATTTCCCCATAACTCGAGAAGCCCAGGTCTAGGGCGGCATGATTTTAGCGGCTGATAAAATATGTGAACTTCAACCTATGGAAAGGGGCTGATATGATCCTATAAAAGGGCGCCACATCAAGCAGTGGTTACGAAAGTACTCATTACGTTGCTCCCGTGCAGCAACAACCGTAGACTTGGAAACTCTATACTCATCTATATTTTTTGCCAGTGTATCCCCGTGAGCTGGTACATACCGACTGACTTCCACTTCTCGGTGGTCTCACTGCTCCTGTACGGTTTCTACCGAAGGTACCCGAGGCTGGGTAGTGTTGTGGTGGCGCTCGTCGCGCTAGTGGCGGTGGTGTTGCCTGGTATATCGACATACATCAACAAGTTCCCACCAATACCAGCGTTCAACTTCGAGTAAGTATTTCAATATTTTTTTCTCCACTATCTGAATGTAACGTAACCAGGCAGAGAGGTAGAGGTCACGGGATCGAATCCCGCCCAGGTCATGGATGTTTATATATGTATTATATAATATTGTAAAAATATATATTTCCGTTGTCTTGTAACACAAGTCCTTACGGTACTTAGAACAGGGCTAGGCTGACGTGGTGTGATAAGGTTCCTCCCTAAGCACGAACATGATTCTGAAGTATAAGAAGTCGCGCGACAGACATAAGTCTTCGCTGTGTCGTTGTCAGTAGACGTAATTATGACGTAACGCTTTATCACGTTTACCGCTTACCGCGATTAAGCGGTAAAGTGTTACGTAACATTTCACACGATTTTGCTCCTCTTATTTTTTCTCGCTCGACCTATTCGCTGTTCCGACAATATACTGTTAAACAATATAAATGTTCACGTTCAAGCATGGGACAGGGAACTTGTTAAAGTTAACTTTAAGTCCAATAGCTGACGTTAGAATTTCACGTTTGCACGTGCAAGTGTAATGATTTATATGATAGTATTTGGTTGTTTTATATGTGTGCCATTGTGTGTACATCTCATGAGTGTATTTGTAATATAATGTGTATGTATATGTGCACGTACTTGTGTGGTGATTTTAATTGAAGCACATTTATTTAGTTTTTTATGTATATAAATTTACAAGGTGTCTGATTTAATCATATTTTTTTAATCGTGTTTTGTTTTTCTTTTCATTCGTCTTTATCCCTCATTAGTGGGCACTATATACAGAAGACGCAAATGGGTGAGATTGAAAACCGGTGTTAGGTACCGTGCACTGCAAGCCTATGTAGCTTATGCCGAACCTAACCAATTTGGCACAGCCTGAAAGCACACTATGCTTTCGGACTTCTGTTTATTGTTCTGTCATGTCATGATAAAGTATTGTCGATTAAGCCCTGGCAATAGACTCGCTTGGTCCATAGATGTGGAAAATAACGTAACTTCATTGTTGTACGTAATGATGCGAGACTCATCTAATTGCTGGGATCCGCCTTAATCATACTAAATAAACCGTAAACAACTATTGTTTCGCAATTTCTGATACAAGTATTTCCTTAAGGAGACTCTCTGCCTCATGCCTTGTCGTGGCCCAGGAGTGTAGGTTCAGGCTACGCCAGCCTGTCGTGAAACTGTACTCCTTGGGCGGAACCCTGAGGGGGGCTGCTCTGTGTACCCCTCCTGCAAGGGGATTAAAGATCTCGAGCAGGAGGCGCACGGGACAAGATGCGAGGATGGAAAACGGGATAGTGCAATGGGGTGACCATTGCACTATCCCGAAATTGCCGCAGGTGCCATGGTGCCATGTGTGTGGTTACTTAGCTTTCGCTATTGATTTACGTAATGTAGGTTACGGTACGGTATGGGAGTAGCCGGTGGCCCCATGATATGTGAGTAGCCTTTTTAAGACTGCCGACGTCCAACACACCCGGTCTTGTACGTTGGCAATTTTCAAAAGGGTCCGATTCCTCGTTTACCTCCCTATATTGGAAAACGAGAAGAAAACTTCGCAACTTCCACACCTCCCTCACTCCCGCGGGCTGCGTCCTTGCCAAGCGTCTGGCGTGTTTCTCACATCGCTGGCAGACACCTCAAGACACGGCGCAGACAGATGTTTCCGTGATGAATTATCTTATAATCATCCACCATGACCCTTTATTTAATAATCGAATATCACGACATCCATTGTTTATATGTACTGACTAATACACCATTTTGAAATCATCTGAGTATAGCTGTAGGTAATAGCATTATAGATGACTGGTAATATAACAATAATAATGCCGTCCTAGCCGAATTTCGGCTACAGCGATCACCTATATTGATAGATGCTACCTGTACAGGACATAACATATCAGAACACAAGTGTTTGTGCAGATACAAGTGCACTCTCATTTCCCCATTCTCCTATTCCCATGGGCCGGCAACCCGACACCATCGGAGAGAAATCAGGCGCAGGACCGACGGCCTAACGTGTCCTCCGAGTTACGGGGATAGAACACCACTATCTGCCTGACTCCAGACTGCTATTGGAAATTGAAAAATCCTATTAAAACCGGGACAAGTCTGTGGCTGAACATTCTTATGACTAGTCACCTGAAAGACCTTAAGGTACTTAGCGCTGGGCTTTCTTATTTCCCCACCATTGCTCAACCTTGTCGTGGCGTTGGGGCTCAGTACCAAGGGTCGAACCCTGGCAAAAGATCTTTGCACCTCTCTCATAAGAAGAGGGGACAAAAGAGCAACATGTGGAGGCGTTTTTGCGCACGGGGCAAGGGGCGAGGTTGAGAACTTCACCGTATTGCATTGTCCAAACATTGGTGGGGTTATCCTGTACTGCGGGACAACTCCAACTGTGGAGGTGGCGTCGGTCCCTTAAGGGGCTAACTACCGTCGAAGTGCCCTGATGATTTGTTGTCCTGGGGCACCGCATCAAAGGAGGTACTGATGGCTCTCGCGGTGGTTTTTGTGGGTATTCGGCACTATAATGTGCCGAATACCCTATATACACTATAATGGCCACCCAGGGCCAGTTAAGGCGCGGAAACGCGTTCCCCGAGTCCACAAAAGAAAGGGCTTTCTTATATAGTATTATCGTGCGAGCTCAATTAGGCTGCAACACATAGCACTGTTCTGGCTAAGTCTACAGATTACTGTTGCATATCTGTCAAGATATTTACATAGTCTGTATTGTGATGACAGCTGTGACAGCTGTTGCTCGTGTTAGACACATACAATATCCTGTACGGCCCCGAAGCCATGAGATGAGGACACCTTGGGTGTGTACCTCAGTGATGTGCCAAAGCTTGCCATCATACACGTAATACTTCTCACCTAGAGTTCATCTCAACGATGGTCACACGGCCCTCCATGTGTCATCCTGACTTAACGCATCAACACATGTAAGTATTTAACAATTACGTGGAATTCCAAAGTACAACAATTACAATCTGTAGGAGTTACTGCAATTAATGTGAAAATCAATTATCAACTCAAGCTCTATGCCGGTTTATCTTTTTTTATAGTATAGGGGACTACCGACGCCCATGAACATGCAACATGCCGATGGATAGCAACTATGATGATATGTGTTGCTCTCCTTTTCAGCTTTGTTTGTTTCGGACATAAGCCCTCCTGCCCCTGGAATAGCTCATTGGGGGAGGGGAAGGGGGGCAAAGCATCGGCATAGAAATTATGTGGATGTACATGGGCGTAAGAAAGGCTTCTATTGGTCGTTTGCCCATCTATTCTATGAGTGAAAAAGCGTGCATGGGGGAGCCCAAGGTGCGCCGCTGCCCGATGTTCGGCTCGGCCCATCCAGCTGCATCTTGCCGCCTGTCTGCTAACAGTAAACAACCATCTACAGGTTCTTGTCCAACCCGCGGTCATTCAAGCAGTTTAACGAGCTGTACATCAAGAGCCACATGCGGTACGCGCCTTACATCGTGGGCTTCCTCGCCGGCTACGTGTACGTCCGACCATCTCTCATTCAATACATCAAAAGAATGTCTCAGGTCAGTACCTAGCTAACCTCTTTGTAAAAAAAATAAGAACGACACAAAATAAGAAAGAGACTACCAAACCGCGCGAAATAATTTGACAGCAGCAGACAGAGCTCCCCAATTCCACTGGAATCCTAAAAATAATTAATAATGGGATAAAAACGGAAGCTTTGTAGGATCACCTTTTTGTCCGTCAGTCAAAGAAACAGTCCTTCCCCTAAAAACCAATATAATTTACTAGTTCGTTTCGTATAAAATGAGTGCATACTCCTGCAAGTGTAAGTTTGTAAACTTTTGTAAGTACTTGTACCTGCCGTTGATCCGGTCCCTCAGTGTACGACTCCGTTCGCTTTTAGTGGTAGAAGCCACACGAGCAGTCGGATAGGGGCACATGAGCAATCGGATAGAGGCCACACGAACAGTTAAAGTCCATATGAGCAGTCAGATACAGGCCACACGAGCAGTCAGATAGAGGCCACACGAGCAGTCAGATAGAGGCCACACCAGCAGTCGGATAGAGGCCACACGAGCAGTTAGATAGAGTTCACACGAGAAATCAAATAGAGGCCACGCGAGCAGTCAGTCAGAGGCCACACGACTAGCCAGATAGATGCCACACGAGCAGTCAGATAGAGGCCACACGAGCAGTCGGATAGATGCCACACGAGCAGTTAGATAGAGTCCATACGAGCAGTCGGATAGATGCCACATGAGCAGTTAGATAGAGTCCACATGAGCAGTCGGAAAGATGCTACATGAGTAGTTAGATAGAGTCCATACGAGCAGTCAGATAGAGGCTATACGAGCAGTCAAATACAGGCCACACGAGCAGTCGGATAGATGCCACACGAGCAGTTAGATAGAGTCCACACGAGCAGTCAAATACAGGCCACACGAGCAGTCAGATAGAGGCCACACGAGCAGTTAGATAGAGTCCACACGAGTAGTCAAATAAGGGCCACACGAGCAGTCAGATAGAGGCCACACCAGCAGTCGGATAGAGGCCACACGAGCAGATAGATAGGGTTCACACGAGCAGTCAAATAGAGGCCACACGAGCAGTCGGTCAGAGGTCACAGGACTAGCCAGATAGAGGCCACACGAGCAGTCAGATAGAGGCCACACGAGCAGTTAGATAGAGTCCACACGAGCAGTCAAATAGAGACCACACGAGCAGTCCGTCCAAGGCCACACGACTAGCCAGATAGAGGCCACATTAGCAGTCAGATAGAGCCACATGAGCAGTCAGATAGAAGCCACATGAGCAGTCAGGTCACTTGATAGTAATTGATAGGGGAGCGTCAACATGAGCTGTTTTGGAAATTCTTCGAAATGGGCACTGGCAAATGGGCTCTCTGGCTTTCGGACGCGGGTCCATGGCTAAGTTGTGATGTCGTTGATGCCCTTTATATCATGAAAAAAATTATGAATGCTTTAATTGTACATAAATAAGTGCTTTCTTTCAAAAAGAGCCCAATTATCTTTGCCAGAGCACGACATAAAAAGGCTCTGTGCATCGAGAGGTAGGCACGGGCACGGGCATGGCTAGGCGGTGGTTAGCATGGAATAAAACCTCTAGTTGTGTTTTCCAGAATCGCTTGAGTATAATTACGTACGTGACCACGGTGGGCATGTTCGCGTGTATGTACCTGGGAAGCATAATGTTCTTGCGAGAGCCCGACCTGGTGGTAAGCGCCGTGTACGCCGCGCTCAACCGGCCGCTGTGGGCGTTCGGCCTCTCGCTCATCGTGCTGTGCTGCGCAGTGGGTCACGTCCGTGAGTACGCACATACGCGAGCTTGATGTGGTGTGTAAGTAGGGACTGCGAAATCACTGAGAAGTGAAGGGTTTTTGTAAGAGATAGTGCCATGCATGGTGCATGACTCTACATCCTCCTATACAACCGGGGCCGGCGCGACCGGGGAAGTACCTCTCGGTCACTTGAAAACGCCGTAAAGTGTCACGTACGGTGTAGCGTTTTGTGCTGTTTGTGAGTAGCAGGTGGTCCATTGGGGGTAGGTGAAGAGAAAGACAACGCATTGGTATAATTATGCTGATGTTCTTAGGCGTCGTTAGACGTTGAAAGGCTCCGATTTCCCGTTTGTCGCCGTATACTATAAAAAAATCATATTACTTAGATAACATCAAGGACGCTCCATTACTCCTGTTACCAGGCCGGTCGTGCCTTTCAGTCCCTCGTGCAGCAATGTGTATAACTTCCTCTTGTCGCAGCGTTCGTGAAGGGCATCCTGAGCTGGTACCCGTGGGTGCCGCTCAGCCGGCTCTCGTACGGCGTGTACCTGACGCACACAATATTCATCACGCGGAACGTGTACGTCGCGCGCAACCTGCAGCACTACGACATGCTCCTACAGGTGACTCGCTTTATTAATCGCCGGTGCAGGGCTCAACAATCGAGCGAGACTTTTGACCACCTCTGGCAAGAAGTACCGACGTCCATAGACATCCGCATTATGTTGTCATGCAGACGCGTTCCATGAATCACATGAAACGCGATACAACATGCCACTTTACGGCGGTCTTATGCACGAGGGGTGCCTCCCCTGTCGTGCCAGCCCATTTCCACTGCAATGCATGACTCTACCTCTTACTTATAAAAAGCTTCGTTGAAATAGATAAAGTCAGGGCCCTTTTCATAGGTTCCTATTAATGTGAGTAGCCGGTGGCCCATAGGGGAACGTTATCAAGCCGGACAACGCATTTGATCGGATTTTAATGGGCTTCCGTAGTCACCACATGGCTCTGACGGCTCCTTTGGTCTCCTATGCTATCCCTTAAACGGGGAGGGCAACGCATCTGCATATGCTCTGTGTGGATGTTTATGGGCGTCGGTAGTCCTCATTTGGCTTCGACCGTCGGAGCGAACGAGAACGATATAAAAGTGTGTCTATGTGTGTGTACACGCGTTGGAAATATAACTAATTTAACTAATTCTTTGGCATAACAAGAGTAAAATGTTGACCGTAATTAAATTCAGGGTTTTCGTGACGGTGTGCGCGCGCATCATTTTCGCTCACCATCTTTCTCTAACATGCCAAAAGACGTATAACTTCAAAAGTCGGCATTCTTTTCTCCGCTACCTGGAACTGTGCGTATGTGGGGTATTCCCGTCTGAGGAACCTGTGGCAGTGGATATACTGGTCTGAACCACTGGGAAGCAAATTAACTGACTAAGGATCAGCATTTGTATTAAACTACCGACGCCCATAAACATATCCACAATTTCGGAAGGGGACAATCAAGCAGACGGGACATTTGAAGACTTCCGACGCCCATTGTCATCCGCTTTTGCGGACCTTCCTCACCCAATCCCCACTATGGGCCACCGGCTAGGCACAAACCACGCGAAGCGTCACAACTCACAACACAATTGTCACTAGTGGCTAGATAGAGATTATTTGAGCGAAACAGATGTACCTCCTGGTCTCATTTAGCAACGCAGCAGCTTACGATGACTTCATACACTCACTGTTGTCTATTCCCAGGTCACGTGGTGCGCCGGCGTACTGCTGTGGAGCTACGTGGCCGCTCTCTACCTGTGGATCGTCGCTGAGGCGCCCCTCAACAATCTGGTGACGCTTCTCATGAGGCGCAAGTTCGTGTCGCTTTACCTTTAGCTAATGGCGCCTTTCGGTTTTACACATTAAAATCTGTGCCAAAACATCCATAACTGAATTTAACTCCTTAAGAAACAATAAAAAATTCACGGAGTCAAAAAATATCACTTACCTACGTCTCGTTGTGTTTCCGGTGGCCCATTTTAGGGGAACAAGGAAGAAGGGCAAGTTGTCTGTATAGTAATTATGCGGAAAGCTCCGACTACTCGTTTACACCCTTAACGTATGCTAAAAAAACAAATAGTAAATAGACTGCCGCGGGCCGCGCCCTTTGCCGGATTATTTTCCACAAATCCGGGCCCACCACATATCAATGCCAACTTTAGCTGCCGCGCGAGAGCTGACACCCTTCGCCCCTGGGGAGGTGGTCCTCCCGCCCAAGATAATACTAGTTGCTTTATCTAATCATAAATAGTTTTCGTGCATCCTTCTTATCTGCGGGGTTCTGTCACCCTATGGACCAAATTCACACGTAGTCCGTGTTTTATAGCCGATGAAGCTACACTGGACGCTTCCATCAGCATAGGGCAGTACAAAAAAAAGAAAACAAATCCGAAACAGATATTAATGTCGAATAAGATACATTTTGCTAAACAAGACTTGACGACTTTTAACGTGTTAACCGTGAGATGGTGCGTAACTTTCGTCTTGACAACGCGAGTGACACTGGTCAAAAATATTTTGATCAATTGGGTCTTTATTCAATCACTTTATTCTTTAGAGCCCTCTTTATTTGATTTACTTTCTTCTAATTGCGTCCTTACTCTGCACGCAGTCCAACAAAATATAATTAACTCTTCTAGAAGTTTATTTGTTAACTTTATGTTTATCATGGTCTGTCTGCCTGACCCGTGTTTTTATTTTTCAGATTAAATTTTATAAAAGAGAAGAACATCACAGCTGATCACAACTCGACAGACCAGTGTAATGATGTAAACACAAACCGCGGGTATTTGGATGAAAATCTGCCATCTTCCGTACAGATCGTATCTTCTAAGTTTTAATTTAACTAGTAATTAGTTTATAAATTAATAAAATTTGAAATATGTGTCAGCATTACCTTAGAAATAAGCCAGGCGAATATATAGAGAGAGTGAAAGAGATTTACCAAAGAGAAATATATTAGATTTGCCTCCAAAATGATCACAGCAGACAGTAGATAAAATCAATTAATTACTCTAAATATTGTTTTGATTGTTTGCTCTAACTATTAAGAGTATTTGATATTATTAATAGTTACTATAAGATAATACATACAGAAATCATAACATTTCTGCCTAATACTTTTGTCTACCGTGTTGTTTCTTGTTATGTTTAAATAAGTGTCATAGCTCAAAAAATTAAGTCTGAATAGAGCCATCCCTAGTGGAGTAGTGGAACTGCATTATGTGACGATTATTATGTTTTTCTTTTTTATGGACAATACTAGATGGCGCTACTAACACAATTGAAACATTGAAAATTCAGTTTTTATGATAAACCTCGAAAAAATTATTATAAATTACCCGTATTCTTATAAAAAACTACTTATGTGTGCACACGTATAGACAGGAAAAATGAATACTAAATGATTTTAATGTCTTAACAACTTGTTTTTTTTACAAACAAATTATTAAATAAAATAAGTAAATTTGAATTAATTAATGCCGACAGATGTCCACTTAGCGAGATATCTTTTATTTTAATTATCGTATAAAACAAAATTACAAATGGTTTATTAGTCGATAACATTATTGTACGTTTGAATTGAGGAGGACGCTAATGAACCCATAACGACATAATTAAAGAATAAGAACAACGTAAGTTGGGAGGGAGATATAAGTTAGTGAAGATAGAGAGTGGCGTTCTGTATATTACTCTATTGGCAAGAGCGAGGGATGCCAGGAAGCATTATATTACTCTCTTTCTCTCATAGCCAGTTACGATTCGACGGTCTGATATAACTAAAGAAGGTCTGTAGTCTGAAGCACACTCGTACCTCTTTATATCATATCCATAATGTGAGCCATCGATGCTCTCAAAACCCGCAATTATTAATTTTGTACGTTTATATGAAATTAATTTAAAATTTATGAATTTAGAACACCATGTTACTCTATTAATTAATAGCTAGTGCCCGCAACTACGTCCGCGTAGACTTTGTGAGATATTCTACCGATGTGTCTTAAAGTTTGGCGGGAGACTTTAGAGTTCCATATGAGGTGTTTTTGACCTTTTAACACTATGTAGACAATACAACAGAAAGTACCTATCAAACACAATATTTAAACTGTTTTATTATATAAAATTAGAAGATAAGTTTCATAAAGCGGGGGCGGGGTTTTACCTCTGGACCAAGCGGTCGAAAGGTTAAGTTTTAAATATGATAATGCAGGTTGCATTATTATTTTGTAGACGATACGCGGCGGATAAATGGCTATTATTGTACTACGAATATAGCGCTTTTGCTACGCTCGGTATATAAGATCTTTATCTTTTATAACGGGATGGCTCCGCTCGCTCCCCAAATCCCTCTGCCTTGCCTCTGGACGCCTCAAATTTCTATATTACAAAAATGATTGACTCTGCACTACCAATTACTTAAATACTTTTGCGGACAACATACAGCATAACTTACAGACGTAATAAAAAGAATGAGTTGTATTCTAGTAGTGTTTTCATCATCGTCATCATTATCAGCCCTTATCGGTCCACCGCTGGACGCAGACCTCTCTCAATAAACGCCAAGACTCTCCTGCTACTCGCATCCACCACGGACCGGCTACTGAACGGAGAGTGCAGTATACGTTAGCGTTTTAGAATTGTTCAATTTTTGTAACAGTATAATTAGAAGTATTGTATTAGTGTTCAAACAACTTTTAGGAACCTTCTTTAATGTACAGAGAAACCATTTTCTACCATTATTATTATAATGTAGGTGACTGGACCCCTGTGTTATCTGATAGGCTTCTGTGTCAGGAAGATGAATGGAAAAGGAAACAAGTAAATACTTAAAATGACAAAAGCCTTAAGTCATATTATGTATGTGGGAGTTTTAGCTAGTAATGTCAAGTCATATCAAATCAATTTAATAATAGGAATATGGTGTTTTAAAATTAGATTTGAACTATTCCAGCCTCCACCACGTGGAAATACTGCTAGCTTATGTTGTTATGAATTTTAAAAAATATTTATGTTCTTTCCGTATGTCTTACTGTTTAGCTGATCCTTCTCGGTTCTACATGTCAGCAACTATAGATGATCTTTATTACCGAAACTGTTTAGTCCCTGAAGGTTCCCCATGACATGTTCCACCTTTCGAAGGAATAACACCCTATATGTTGCACAGGCTTATAAGCTACACAACTAAAAATGTTTTATTCGTATCCGACCATTACTTCCAGAGTTAGCCTGCACAAACAGACAAACATAAGTTTGTATATTCTGATGTTTCTTCATCACCTATATTTTTGTTTTTGAAAAATATTTCTCTATATTTAAAGTTAAATTTTTATTGCACTAGGTAGCAAAGCCATCTTACACAACAACGTAACAACTGTATAAATTTATGTAAGACAAAAAACTTTATATGATGACCGCTAGATGGCCATATCATAGCTATACTGTGTTAAAAATATAATATTTATTGCCTTATCTGTTAGAAAATAAATAATTTTAATTTCTAATCCTAGGTAGCGAAATCCAGATCTACAAAGAATATAAAAACCCGATACGATTATGAAGAGCCAATTGTTTAATCTGTTCAACACTAGATGGCCTTTGCAATATGCAGTTCATAATAAAACTTCTAATAATTTAATGTTACAAAAAGGGGTAATTAAGTGAATTTATATTTTTAATTCATTATTTTGCATATCTATTCCCAGTACTTAGCCATTACCTAGAGCTTATTTCTTAAATAACTACGGAAACAACAGTATGTATACGTTTTAAAATAATTTGAAATTATTTTTGGATGTCCTTTATCAGTTTTTGTTAAAATATCGATTTAAGATTTATAACGATTATAGAGTGCAGCTTTTACAGACACCCGATGAAATAATATTATGTGTTTATAGCAAAACCTCATATTCTCCAGCAGACTAATGTCATGAGACATTAATTCGCGTGTCTCTGAAATGTCTCGCGACACGTCGCTTAGTAAGTACGGCGGAAAATATCATTCCACGGGATATGGAAGTTTTTTTATGGTCTGATAAATTTTTTAGGAGGTAGTGCCATGCTGCATAGGAGCAGGTAGTGCCATGCATGGTGCATGACACTACATCCTCCTATGTAACGGAATTGAACCGGCACGACCAGGGAGTGACCTCTCGCTCACTTGATATCACAGTAAAGTGACACCTACGTTGTCGCGTTTCGTGCGGTTTGTGACTAGCCGGTGCCCCATTAAGGGAGGTGAAAAGGAGTGCAACGCATCGGTACAATTATGCTGATGTTCACGGGCGTCGGTAGTCGTTGAAAGACTCCAATTTCTCGTTTGTTCCTCAATACTATTTAAAAAAAATCATCGATTTGTATCCACTTGCAATGAAACCATACGAAGTTGGTATAAATTAGTTACAAAGCCAAGGGATGTTTTTGTATATTACTTATGTAGTCGCAACTCACAACACGATGTAGAAACTAGAGCTTTGTTGTAGAAGAAAAGGTCGGTTCTAATATTTTCTTCATGTTGTACTTTATTTCATAATTAGATAGCCCAAGCGATCCGCCCCGGCTTGGCCTTCCTCGCGAATTGTTTGATCCATTGGTGAAAATCATATGAAATTTCGTTCAGTAGATTCTGAAAATAACGATCACTTACAGGGTTTTAGGAAATTGTTTTATAATTAGAATAGATATCAATAATTAATCTAATCGAGTCTTGCATCATAGTAGGTACATATATCATCATAGTCTTTAGGCTGAAATCACGATTTACAGCGGAAAGATATCACCCAAAATTTGTCATTAGTAGGGACTGGGTTGCTTCCTAATCTATTGCAGTATCAACATCGTATAAGTAGACACCAGTTCTATAATCTTAACATTACGAATTCGCTTCATGAACTCCAGCCCAGCCACACCATGTCTAGTTGAGATGCCCCATCTATTCTAACTACCCGGGACACTTTAAAAGCTGCTGCCCAATCAAAATAGGTAGACAGGTAATCTAATTAGCTACTAGGCATGTAGGTATACTGATTGTATACATCATTAGTAATTATTTCCAGTAATTCGTAACTGAAGGCAAGCTAATATGACTGAATTCAATTACTAGAGACAGGTTTTGTCTATGAACGTATAAAGCATGTCATACTTATTAATTATCCATGGTAATGCCTGATGCTGACGTCGCCATAGCCACGTGATAGAGCTATTTTTAGATGAATTCTAAGTACACGAATATTTCCATTTACATAGCTACATACATACTTATTTTTATATGATTAGGAAGTAGGAATCATAGCTGTGAAATTTACTCAATGGATTATGAAGCTTCCAATCGGGCCATTAGATAGTTATTGTCCAGTCAAAATTGAAATAAATTGCTAGTATGGCACTTGAAAATTTAACACCAAAGTGAAATCAAACCACCGCCAATTCCAAGTAGAACCTGTGAAGTGGCTTCGCCTTCTACGCTGTTACATATTGTTTTATAATAAGGAAAACATGAACAAGCTTGAGTTGCATACCTACATAGTTTGTGGTTCAATTAAATACAAAAATAAAAATGATAAAATTTATTTTCAAATATACAAAGGAAAATGATGAAATATTGCGTGTAGCAGATCTGGATCCAGCGTCCAGCGAGCTCTGTTTGGCAACACAGCAGCAGCGAACATAATGACATAATAGCTCACAGAGCGTCGAGGGGCGAGGCGGGGCGCATGCGCTGGTTTGACGGCCAAGGTCGAGGCCAGTGATGTGATGTCGTTCCAATTTATGGTTTACGTACCATTGTTCGATGTCGTGTACCATAAACCTAGATAAATTTGGTGTTGGTTTGCATGATATGGTCTTCCTTACTTTTACGACTAAATTATTACGTATTGGTATATTACACATTATTGATATAATTCAGGTTATTTTTCCACAGCGCTCTTTGTAATCACCGCAGTATTCTTTTTTCTGGTTTACTGTGGTCATTAAAAGATTACGAAAGCATAAATAATTTTTAAACTGACTCCCACGGGGTCCAGTTGTTGTAATATGTTGAACTACAAGTCGTCCTCATACGAATGGAGAAAGCGAAACTTGGATTTTTAATTCTTCAACAAAAGTCTTGAGTCAGAAACTTGACGGTGTTTCACCTCCTGCCTCGAATAGCATCTTAAGCTGTTGGTCCTGCGTCTTTTTTGTGTTTAGCCGTGTCAAAAATGCAATCAAGAGAAATTGTGACTCAGCATTTACTTGTGTACTGAAGGGGTATATGACACTAATCTATGTATTAGTCCCCTTTTTGGAGGAGACCGGTTCCTACTGATGGATTGGTCAGTCGCGAAGGGTGCTAAAAACATAAGTGGCACATCAATATTGATGGCCGATGTCAACCTCGGAGTTAGGGATATTAGAGTATTCGATTTTCCGCGAGTACCACACACCAAATAAAGCTCACCCAGAACCAATGATAGTGGGTAAAGGAATTTCCCCGCCAACCCACGAAATAACATACGCTTGCACTAGGTATATATATATATATATATATATAATGTACCGCGCATCTTTGAAGTTGACAGCTGTAGCCAAAGTACTAAGAAGACATTTATTATTTAAAAAACAAAGAAGCACAGGAACTGACTGTGTCCGAAGATTAACTTTATACTTAAGTGTTGCATATCTCTTTTATATATAAGTATGAATTTTTACAAAAATATAGGCATATCTTATCATGATCATTAGAAACCACGCTGCTGGTTATATCCAAGATTGGGATTCAAATCAGTCGTTTGTACCAGGTGGAGCAGACATAGTCATCACTGGCTGGTCGATTCGACGTCGATGCCGCGCAAATCTGCCGCGCGTCGGTCGCGTTCTTCCTAACCCTCTTGTGCGCAATATTTAAAAAATGGGATAAACTACAAATGCGCAATACGCGATGTGATTGATCCGTTGAATCCAGAATAAGAAGTAAATTCCAAAGGTAAATGCATATGTAATACTTTTCCATTTCTGTGAAATGCATGATGAAGGTCGCTTTATCGACGTCTATACAATAACATAGACTATTTCTGTGTACATAATACAATACATGTTATGTACGCAGAAATAGTTCATAGTTAAACACATCACTATTTATAGATTTATCTGCACTAATTAAAATCAATACGAACAGAAAACCAGTGTTTTTATTGCAGACACGTAAACCTTGCGTCGATTTTAAATAAACAATATAAATAATAATGTAAATACATTTTTTTAATGTGACCATCGATCTAGGCGTAATGTTAAAACAAGTACTCAAAGACAAAGCTAGGAAATTACGTAACAATATAAGTTGACCCTGAACGAACAGGTTCTTGTAATTTTGTAGCTGCTTACATCGGTGTAATGATGCTCGCTATATCTTTTATTTATTACATCGCTAACATTACGTAATTAATTTTACACGATTGAGTTAACGATTTAGATTCTGTTTTCTATGAGTATACTTACAACCTTGTTACTTTACTAGAAGCGGCCAGCGTGTTAACTTTCCTAATTCTTCAGTGCAAGCAAATGTATGGAAGTGACAATTTCTTACCATGCCTTAAAAGATATGCCTACAAACTTACTTTTGAGTTTCTTCTAGAAGCGACTAGCGTGTTAACTTTTCTAATTCTCCAGTGCAAGCAAATGTAGGGATAATAACAAGGCACAATTTCTAACCATGCCATAAAAAATATGCCTACAATCTTTTGAGTTGCTTCTGCATAAATTTTAATGCCACGACTATTTAGCCAGAAGTTACTTAGAGGTGGTACAATGCCGAATTGGGCCAGCACGACAGGCGAGGTATCTCTACGACATGCCGTCGTGTTTTGTGTGGTTTATGAATTTCCTGTGGCCCATTGAAACGGAGAAGGCAAGAGGCGCAACATGTCTGCATGACAATTAGGGGTTTGTGTGTGGGTGTGGGTAGCCATCAGTAGCCTCAGACAGCTACGGTCAAAGTTTTTCTAGGTAACCAACTACCTGAAGAGGATAATCATCATCATCATTATCAGCCCTTGTCGGTCCACTGCTGGACAAAGGCCTTTTCAATGAACGCCAAGACGACCGACCTTCTGCTACTCGCATCCATCCCGATCCGGCTACTGCACAGAGGTCTTCCCACCTGCTGAACGGTCGACTAACACTTCGTTTTCCTAAACGCGGCCTCCACTCCAGAGCCCTACTGGCCCATGTGTCATCGGTTCTTCTGAGTATGTGAGCAGCCCGTTGCCACTTCAGCGAAGTATCCGATATCACGCGACTTTCGTTCTCTGCCTTAGACTGCATTACGAATTCTGTCGGACACAGAAATATTTAGATGGACTTGTAGTTAGATTCTTATCTATGTCTTCTTTAGGTAAGCACATGTTTTCTGGATTCACATTATATGGCTGATCCTAGCTAATCTAATTATGCATGTTGATTTTCACAACGCTTTTGCACGTTTCAGTTCATCAATTCAGGAACATTTCGAAAATCAGTTTGGCTTATCACATGAGTTGTACGAAAAAAACAATTTTCAGATGTATTAAAGCGTGGCTCGTATTTTACATGCGCGTAAAATAAACACGTGTAAAACGGCAAGTTAAGATGTACGGTGCAAAATACTCAGTCCGTCTGGTACTTGACATTTTTTATAGTTAATGCATGTGTATGCATTACGTATAAACAGTTCTTGGAAGAGGAAGGAAGTTGAAATGCGTTCCATTACCCAAGATCTACGATGATGAAGACCGAATTATATGCTGAGGTTGCCTCTAAAACAATTACGGCTTCTGCTTAAACTCAGTTATATATAAAGTTTAAAGGAAGAGATGTACAGAGTTCTAGGAGCTAAAGTCTTGTAGAGTTGCCAGAATTATACCGTGAAGGGCAGTTCTCATCAATTTCAGCGTTGTCTGAAGAAGTCGGGACTGTTTGAGCAATTGTGATAGTGTAGAACAAGTGAACCACCAAAATCTTACACACTGCAAAAAATGCGACAGCATATTACCTACCCTGGCTTTCCCAACCGAATTCGACTGCAATGCAGCAATAGCGCTACCAAAACAAACAAACCAAAAAAGTAGCTGTTCGTATGTTGTCGGGATAAGTCAGGTCAACCGATGTACAGCCGAGAGGATCAGTTGGGTTAGCGGAGGGCCCAGCGCTTTGTAGGCCCTAATTGGCCTTGACATATAAACGTATTGTACGTCAAGGCGAAATGGACCACGCATACATACGTCACGTCGTATCCACGTCATTCTGACGAGTAACGTCGTGGATACAATGTTAACGTGAAACTGTTACGTAACAACTAGAACCAGAGATGGTGTTCTGGCTACGGCTTATAGTGCATAAGCGTGTGCGCCTGTAAGGCGTGCAGTGTCTATTCGCTCCATTCCCTTCCGATTCCGACACGATTTGAGGCCTATCAGGCGCATTAAATCTCTGCGTGCTCTCCGAGACACAGGTTGCACAGCTAAGCTGCTGATTCTTGGAAATTGCAAAATTCTATTAATACTTCGTGGTCCGATCCAGGATTCAAACCCGGGAAATCATTTCTGTGGTTACACATGCTTACCAGTAGACCACGAGGCAGCTGGAAATGAATAGAGTTTAATAAGCGGAGCTACGAAGTCATCAGGATTCCTGATATATCTAGGTTAAGAAGGTCAGCCATAATTTTTGTCTCTTCTTTTATTCGGAGGGCCCTACTACTGGTGGCGATGCTATTGCCCCTCCAGCTGATCGCTCCTATATCTTATCAGGCTAGTTGGGTCCGCCATTCTCTAACTTCTGTTGATATATGAAAGCAAATTTTGGAGATCGAGAGTCATATAATCAGGTATAACGAGAGCGTTACGCTAGAGGTCGCGTATTCATATCCTAGCACAGGGTTATTCTGACGTGGTGTGATAAGTTCACAGATTATTATATTATTATTAAACACAAGAGAATCATGAATCAAAAGATACAATAAATAGTACTTATTGGATAAGACAAGCCATTTATAAGAGACAAGCCGGTAAGGGTCAATTTTATAAGACTCCGCTGTCCTTCAGCCAGTCTGTCTGTCGCCATTAAAATACTGCCTCAATTTCATGAACCGCGATAGCTAGACAGTTGAAATTTTCACAAAAGGTGTATTTTTACTGGCACTACAACAACAAATACTAAGAAAATGTTAATTATAATTATATCTCTGAGTACAAACCATTAGCAACTTGTGTATGAGGTTCGGTTCATACAAAGTCTATGTAGGCGCCCGCAAATATAAGCATTTACATAACATTTTTATATAAATAATTGGTAGGTATGGATTTGTGACGTTCTAGGGAAGTCCCTGGTTCATTCCAATCCCAGAGTAAGACTGCGAATATGTATTGCCCCTCGTATATCCTTTTTTTTTGTATTGACGCCGGAAACGCATTTACGCGCCTTCACTGGCTCTTCGTGGGGTCCAGTGGTGTGTGGGGCTCGCGACACATTATAGTGCCGAATACCCACAAAAACCACCGCGAGTGCCACCAGTAGTGCCGCCTTAGTGAGTTGCCCCGGAGCAACAAATCATCGGGGCACCTCGACGGCTAGTCAGCGCCCAAAGACTCCACCTCCACAGATGTCGTTGTTCCGCACCATAGGACAACTTTGGAACAGTGCAATGTGGTGAGTTTCCCATCCTCGCCCCATTTTTTCTCTTTAGTCCCCTCTTCTTATAAGAGGTGTACAAAGAGCAACCACATCCTCGGTTCAATTGGCTTCGCCCTAGGTGTCTCGGATCACCGATGGCTACTGAGCCCCACCGCCACGACGACGCTAGAACCATGGTGGGGCCCCACGTATATCCTTGGCCAAGAAAACCCAAGTCCTCTTGAGTGGCTTTTTGGACAGCTGGTGCTATAAAACCTTGAGAAACAGAAATGGAATCTTAACAATGTATTGGAACTTTCTCTTTTCAATACATGAACTTTCTCTCTATTTCTAGGCTTTTTGAGGATTTAAAGTGTAATGATACCTAGACGCCATATTACTACAATCATTTTTGTTATTACTTATACCTTGTACCTTAGTAAACCTCATAACATTCAGTGTGACTATTGGTAATTTCGCTCATTCATTAATCAAACAGTTTGTAAACTATAAATACATTCCATCAATACAGGATCTCTATGTGTTCGTATTTAGCACATAAACCGAAGACGGACTTTAGACAAAATGTATGATTGTACAATGCACAGTAATGACGTTTAAATATGTTCAATGTCACCTTCTGGTTAAGAGTATTGTGTAATTCGACGTTTATGCACAAGTGTAGTGGAAATGTTGCGTGCGGAGTCACTAGGTGCCAATCGACAATATTTATTTTGAGGCGTCGGAGAAAGATTACACACAGTCTTAATTCGAGTGATAGCATATTGGATGGAGGAGTGGATTTCAAATTGAAATGCCACGACATTGGCATTTCAATTTGAAATCCAGGATTACACATCATTCTTATTATCAGCCCTTATCGATCCACTGCAGGACATAGATATCTCTCAATGAACGCCAGGGCGACCGATCTCCTGTTTCTCGCATCCATCCCGGACCGGCTACTGCATGGAGATCGTCTTCCCACCTGGTGGACGGTCGATCAAAGCTTCGTTTTCCTAAACGCGGCCTTCACTCCAGAACCTTACCGGCCCATCTGCCATCTGATCTTCTGAGTGTGATCAGCCCATTGCCACTTCCGCGAACCTATTCGTCGCGTGATATCGGATACTTTACGGATTACACTTAGGATATAAACTGTAACGCAAGTGTTTACGATGGATACTTAGCTCGAGGCTAGACTTACGTCACAGTCCGCGGTATATACATAATACTTGGCTACGTCACAGTCCGCGGTATATACATAATAGTTGGCAAAGTCACAGACCGCGGTATATACATAATAGTTGGCTACGTCACAGTCCGCGGTATATACATAATAGTTGGCTACGTCACAGACCGCGGTATATACATAATAGTTGGCTACGTCAAAGACCGCG
>JAFELO010001095.1:65908-78956 GCA_017140195.1 Eumaeus atala | reverse complement strand
TAGTAATAGTAAATAAAGTAGTAATAGTAAATAAAGTAGTAATAGTAAATAAAGTAGTAATAGTAAATAAAGTAGTAATAGTAAATAAAGTAGTAATAGTAAATTGGTCATTTATTATTCGTTTCAGTGACTTACACATTAATATTTGTCCTCACTCCCCGCTATAACAATAATAACATCGTTTAAATGGTTTCTGTGGTGAAATTTTCATTCGATTTCACTAAAAAGTTGATTACCTTTCTGTAATAATAAGTTGTACAACCCTCGGTAATGATGTACCGTGCCGTGGGATGAGTCGAGTTCTGCCCTTGAACGTGAAACGACACGAGGGGAGTTTGAAGCCAAGTACCGTTAAGTGACTATAGCTTGCTCCTTTTGAACAGGTAAAATAATTTGTTTTTAATGTAATTTAAACAGGTAAATTAATATTTGAATGATATTGTGTACGAGAAAAAAATAATTGTTGTAGTTTTGTTAATGGATTCATATAATTAATTGTCTGAAAATTATATCTTTTTCAGTTCCGATATACATATATATTAGAAATATGTTTTGTCTCACTGTTGATTTTCCAAATAAATATGAATAAAAACTTTTGAGACATGAACAAAAAAAGTTAAGAATATTCTATCATTATGATCGGCGCAGTAGCGTGATTCATGATTTTCTTCTTATTCCCTTTCATACGTTCAGTCAGCGACAAAAGTCGTGTAACAGACCCAGATTCTTTTCAGTACAAAAACTTGTGTAGCCGAGAAATCAACCTCGATTTACTTTATAATTTCTGCAACTCTAGCGCTAAACTCGTTGAACGAATTTGGATTATATGCTTTGTAAATGTTTCCCAAATCTGGGACCGTTCATATGCTTCTGACGCGGACTGTACGTGCGCAGTACGCGTGCGCAGTGTCGTACCCCATCCCCTATATAGGTCAGGGGTGGCAGGGGCGGGGGGGTGAGGGGCGAGGGATTCACGTGGGCGGCATCTCCGTTGCGCCTCTATCGACCGCCAGCGTCCCGAGCCCGCCTACAGATAAAAATGTTTATGTATCTTCTGTTATTACGTTATGTTAACGCTACGCTAGTTTTTGTGTACCTATAGGTATTTTATTTGTATCCGCATCTGTAGGTGTCAGGTAATAACAGAGATATTATAGCCAGTGGTATATATAATATTAGTTAGACATGTAATACCATCTTGTGATGGTGTAAATCAGCGTGGCTTCGTGTGGCTTTTTGACTGTATAAGTCACTGCTATCCTGCATTGATTGGCGATGGAAACGGGAATTAATTCCTACTCCTCGTATTTTTTAATGCTAAAACTGGTTTCACGGCAGATAATTTTCTTTGCAGTTTCTAAGACTATCAAAGGGTCGCAGAAGTCCTAACTTCAGACTTCAGGTACGAAGAAGTCTAGGTACGTAGTCAAATTTAGTGGTTTGGCCATTTAGCTCGCTCTACCGTGCTCCTAGTTTGTTTAGAAATAAATGTTGTATTATTATTTTACTAGAATATAATATATTATTTATTCGATGTTTATTAGAATTTGGGAAATGTATTCATTTTTAATACTTATTACATATATTGATTTTTATTTATGAAAACTCTGTCTTCCTAGACAAATAATCAAAATTTTATGATGTATTCATACCTTATTAGGCTTAGAGAGCTTTTTAACGCGTCTCGTGTGAATGAATGTTTGGGCGCCCTTAAATTCGCCTTACACCGCATTAGTTCATATCATAAGTATCTGAAAAGAAAGACATGTCCCTACCTGCCTAAAAGTTCATTTGTAATGCATAGGAAGCACGCGAATAGTCAGATCTATTATCAGCGCCCCTAAACATCCGCTCAATCAGAGCTGACATAAACACTACAAGTAAAATTAGCAGGGCCACTCATAGATGCGATGGCATCATATTATATAGTTTTATATGTATGGGATTTTAGTAATTCAAAATTACTTAAAGATACAAGCGCTATATAAATAGAAATTATGCACTGAATGAAAGAGGGAGATAGTACTCAATATGAGTTAAGAGTTTGTAGAGCGTCGTCTCTCTTGCACAGAGCTTCAACAGAAATATATCTAGAGCTAAATAGATTTTATCAGCAATAGTACGTCTTTTTCCGTATACATAATATCCATTGTCAATCTATATCTATCAGACTATATTCAATGTACAACAGTTAAGTATCAAAAATAAAATGGCAATAATTTGCTAATACATTTTACAGTTTACAACATAGTATAAGAGGGGAAAGGATGAATTGCAGCCTTTTGTTGACCAGCACTTATAGGCATCTGCATAATTGTTAAGCAGACGTTTTGCCTTCCATTTCTCCTTCACTGTAACCAAACCGGAAACTGACAGCAATAAAAAAATATATTTTAAAATAACAAATATTATTGGAGCAATATACATATTAAATAAACAAATTTTATTGCTAATAATAATGTATCTATTCTGTTTATAAAACAAAGATACCAAAAGCTGAGAATTTCATGCGGTTTCCACCCATAGATAGACCGATTGCAGAGGAAGTTTTTAATGTAGTATTTATTAAGGCAACAATCCATTCGCGGTTTGGCCCGCGAATCAATTGTTGACTTTACCCGCCCGGCCTAAGCCTGTGTGGGTAATGTGCATTCTAAAAGGGTCAAGTGTATTTTAAATTCATTTAATTTAAGTTTAGGAAGTATAAAATATTTGAAGCTAACAACAGTGCCAGTGGTACAAAGTAGCGTCTTTCGTAATTCGCATCCACGCCTCGTTCGCGTGCCTGCTTTTTGTTATGCTTCTGAGCGTCGTGCGTTGCTTCGCTGTTAAGATTTATTCTCTACATATTTGTGAGACCGTATTATGTATAGGCAACGATTATTTGTTCCATCTTCGATTATTGTTTAGGGAATTAAGTAGGGATCGTGATGTGTGGCAGTCCGTTCTCCCTGCGTTAAGGAGCTGGTGTGAAGATGTGTTGTTGTTGTTAGTAAGATGTAGTGCCATACTGATTTGTATCCGAATTGAGCTGACACGACCAGAGGTACCTTTAACTCACACGATACCGCCGCAAAGTGGGGATAGAAGGACGGCAATACGTCTGCGTAATAATTGTGCAGATGTTTATAGACGTCGGTAGTTTTCAAAAGGCGTCGCCGAAATTAATTCTTGATAAATAATAATTATGTTAATACCGTTAGGAACGATTTGACTGGTTGTGGATCGACAGAAGACGTCACTTAATCTCAACGCGAGCACAAGTACACGTAGGTAAGGACGGGGAAGTGTGCGCGGCGTACCTCTCGTCCGGGCACGGGTGGCCTTGCCCTTGACAGATCGATAGGCGCGCACCCTACTCCGCCCCGCCGCCCGCCCGCCCAGCTGAGACGTAATACGGACGCTTCACATTTCATCATAGCTGTTAATTGCCTGTATTATATAATATAAGCTATGTCCTACTCTATAAACTGCTCTATCTTTCAGTGAAAGCTCCACCTAAATCGGTGCGACCGTTCCAAAGATTACCCCGTACAGAGAAAATATAGACAGACAGACACAAAATATGATATTTAGGTTTGTTAGTATCGTAAAAATAACAATAGACATTATATACTCATACACTCATAAGTACATAGCTGTCTAACTTAAAGTACTCACGTGATAATAAACTAAAGCAAAAGAAGTAAACCTTACCTCCACGCCTGTTATCCCCAAAGAGGTAAGCAGAGGTGTGCTAGTACATCCACAACTCGTAAGTCCAGTAGATATACCAGCACACCCACGATTAGCCAAGGTAATGAGGCCCATGATGTCATAGGTGGCAGACCTATGGCCACTTCGGGCGCATTCCAATTCCGGACAATATGATGCATGCTCAGAATAATCCGAAAAACATTTAATAATATTTGCCCTACCTGGAGATCGAACCCAGGACCCCACGCGGCTAACTGTCTTAACAGGCGACACCCGCACCGTTACGCCACAGGGGCGATTAAAAAAAATGAATACATAGTAAATATTGTAATATTGTCGGTGTAAACAGGGTCCCCTTGGTTCGGACATGTCAAAAGTATAGCAGATAAAAGGTTAACAAAACAGACATACAATGCGAATGTAGCAGGACGTGGGTACCGGGGAAAACCAAGACTGGCCACAGACATGACCAGATTGATCGGGTACTGTACGAAGGCATAGGCAAGGCGGTACATCCGGTATACAAGAATCGTGACATGTGGCGCTTCGCACTCTTGTCTTTTTTTGTTTGTTGTTTGTTATATAGTAAGTACATAATAAAGCAGGTGGATAGGCAGTATATATTTTTTCTTTTTTATAGAATAGGGGGCAAGCGAGCAATGGGAGCCTTTCTACGACTGCCGATGCCCATGACCATCGACATAATTACTACGCTGATGCGTTGCCCTCCTTTCTCACTCCCCCACTCCAACAAAGGGCCACCGGCTACTCACAAAACGCGACACTCAAGGTGTCACTCTACAGCGGTATTATGCGAGCGAGAGGTGTTACCGGCCCAATTCCGTTACATAGGAGGATGTAGTGTCATGGAATGGGCATGGCACTACCTCGACCTGTGCAGCAATACATAATGACGTTTCAGTAAAGTAACTACATACATACTATACAATACATAAAATTTCTGACGATATTAGTAAGTCACGTCATAAGTAAATCAAGGTTTCGTAACGCTTTATGCCGTACCCACTGTGAAGAGTACCCGCATGAATCTATATTTCGACGCATTACTCATATCCTGTACTTAACCGACAAATACTAATAATAGAGTTCGTTATAGACAAACATGAGGAACGGCGCTCGGGCACAGCGCGTTTATTTATTATGTTACTGGTGCATTGCAGCCAAGTATAGGAACTAGGAATTTCTCGCGCACGTATCTGCACTCGCGCACAGCCACCTGTGTCGTGTCGTACGGCTTCTGAGAGAGACAGGGCAGAAGGGAATGGTGAAAGAAGATAAACAGCTTAGTCTCTGGTTGTGTAGACGTTTATGGGTGTTACTTAAGACCACCCGCTGGCACTCGTTTGGCCTCATGGACATAAGAGTAGCATAGTAATCTGTGCGCGTTAAGAAATCATTTGTGGAAATCGATTTCCAATGTTGTAATACATAATATTTTGTATATAGTGTAGGGGGACAAAAGAGGCATCGGAGCCTCTCTATGACTACCGACGCCCATGAACATCAGCATAATTATGCTGATGGGACGGCAACGCATCGCATGTAGGTATAAGGTGGAATATAATCTGTTTTAACTTTCTGATTTACGTCACTGAGGTTTAGTATTTTGGTATTCCCAGTAACGCCCAACCTTGTCATTAAATTAGTTTGAGCAGAGCTAGAACCGGCCTTTATCAATAATAAATCCACCATCGCCTTGATATGCTATCACGTTTTTAATTAAGTTCGATTGGAGTACGAAGGCAAATGAATTATAAAAATGTAGCGGTTTGCTAGCTGTGCCCGGGAAGGCTGTGCGGCGGTGCGCATGCGCGGGTACATCGATCTGCCACCCCACCGCTCCCCACTCCCCAGTAGGAAACACGCCACATCTCCGCTATAATTCGTTTTGTAGCTCCATTGAGTTACCGGTTTGTTTAGATGTTCAGATTCAAGTTGAAAGCAATATGTTTATAGCAACAAAACATTTGTGTGGGACTATATCTCGCCTCCTCACAAAAGCGGCGTTTGATTACTCCTTAAGTAAAGATTTTAGTCGGTAGATTAGAATTTGGCTAAATTTGCTTTGATGCCTTTGAAAAAAATGCCAAATGTCAGTCAAATCGTGTGAAACAATAACCGGTGGAGCGTAATTCTTCAGCGTCCTTAAGTCATTACGTCTGTTCAGAAGCGCCTCGGAAATGTCACACACAGTTTTTCTATATAGGGACTTCGAAACTTATTGCTCACCATTGATTCACAAAGATATACGACTCAACTGTCATTGGAAAGCGTTCGTGATTATACATAAACTTTATTTTTGCCAAATCAATTTTACGTGAATTTACTAGATGAACTTTAAGTGCGTAATTTGTCAATTGCACATTATATATCTGGACATGTTTGAGACGATGACTGTGTGCCTTGGTATTTCTGTAAATGAATGATGTTTAATGACATAACACGTTTGAAATGAATGATGTTTAATGACATAACACGTTTGAAATGAATGATGTTTAATGACATAACACGTTTGAAATTGAATGATGTTTAATGACATAACACGTTTGAAATGAATGATGTTTAATGACATAACACGTTTGAAATGAATGATGTTTAATGACATAACACGTTTGAAATGAATGATGTTTAATGACATAACACGTTTGAAATACAAAAGGAACGACTTGAAATTAAGATTTACGACACGAAGTGATAATTTACACAACGTACAAGCTTGGTGGATGATGAAACCAAAGATTGTTGATATAGCGTCCGTCTGCCGCCTCTATTATCAAATGTCATAAATTTCATCCCTGACTATGCGCAGTACATTTTTTCATAATATAAGGGGACAAACGAGTCATCGTAGCCTTTCTACGACTACCGACGCCCATGAACATCAGCATAATTATGACGATTATGCCCCCCCCCCAATGGGCACCGGCTACTCACAAACCGCACGGAACGCCATTTGAGGATTATCGACGCCCATGAGAACTATCTTGCCGATGCGTTGCCCATCATACACAAAAACAATATTGGGCTAGACTCGACTGATCATAGAGTCAATTTTATTTTTAGTTAACAAGTAACGGGGCATGTGTAAGTGCGCGTGCACGACAAGATGTCCTAAGGATTATCTAAGTAGCTGATGACACTTAACATGAAATGCGGTAACTCTTAGTAAGACGTAGTGTCATGCTGCACTGAGCCACCACGAAGCCACCAACCTATCGCGTTACGTGATATGCTATCGCGTTACGTGGGATCTGTGTAGTAGCCGGTGGCCCATTATTGAGAAGGAAAGGCTGGCAACGCGACCGCATGACAATAATGCGGATATCGGATCTATATGCATCGGTAGTTACCATCAGGATCGGATTCCTTTTTTGCGTTCGTATACTATAAAAAAAACTCTTTCAAAGCAATGTTGATATGTTACCGTAATGCTTAGCGTTGAGAAGATTGGAGCCATAACACATAACAACCACACTTACGTACATACACACCACGTACTATTATGTAATTCATCATCATCACTTAGGAACGAAGCTCAGGTCCAGGCCGCTCTTATCATTGGTTTCCTTTTACGGCCAGGTTCTTCAACTACGTGTCAATGTATCTCTGTCATTAAATGAAAAATGAATTGAATGATACAAAAGTATTTTTACACAGGTTGAACGTAGCCCTCCTCTAAGGAGCGCTATGGCGTTAGGTTAGGTAGGTCACGGCCAGTCGCCTCTTGCATCCAGCGGCAACCTTAAATCGTCGTAAAAGTGGGAAGACAATCTCCGTGCAGGGGCCAGTCCGGGATGAATGCGAGTGGCAGGAGATCGGTCGTCTTGGCGTCCATTGTAAGAGTCTATGTCCAGCAGTGGACCGATAAGGGCTGGCAATAATGATAATTTTTAAACAAGCTTTTAATAGAAAAAGAGCATTCAAACCCAGAGATCACCTGAGGAACCAGATACATCACGACAAATCAAACAAGTCCAAACACGACGGGGCTGCTACATTTTACTAAATTGTTCACATGCCAACCTTCTAGCTCCATCGATCAACATTGATTCATTCAGGAGTAAAGCGCTTATCAATAGGAATAAAACAAGCCTAAGCATGATTAGGTCACGAAGTATTGCAGAGTTTCTATAGTTACCTTCCATCTCCGTCACCAGATCATCTCCACTTTTTTTGCATAGTCATTTTTACACGTGCATGAAAAATGTCAGCTCAAACGCTAACCGGGTAGTGGATCGAAATTAGCTTGCAAGACTTCATTACACCATCATATTCATGTCACCATCATAGATCAGCTCCATGTGATAATAATTTTGCACTGTCATCTAAATCACATTTACAAAATGTAAATTGTTATCCGGAAAGCAGCCTCGCAAGACCTAATAATTACGGACATGCAAACATCGGTATAGGTGAAACTAAAGAAGAGCTTGCTACTCGTAATAACTATTTTAGTTTACATTTCACTCCCATGTTCCTGAAGTGAGAGGTGCGCAAAAGATATAAATGTTGTAGAGTGCAGCGTAACGCTTTATTACTCGATTGCTGTGTCGAATTTACACGTGATTTGAAGTAATACACCATTACGCACGGTTTACTTGGTGTGTAAGATGGTGAATGCGCGACGGGAATGTTGTGAAAACAAGCTCAAGGGAAGTTGTTAGGAAGATTATAAGTAAGTGAAGATAGAGACATTCGGAATGTTAGTGTAGGGGACAAGTGAGAACTGCGAGCACACATTTTCTTCCTCTTTTTATTATCAGTAACGTTCCGTAAAACTGAACAAATCTTACTTCGTTCATGTCTAAATTATACGCGTATTTTTTCATACCAAGCTGAGGCAGTTGGTCTCTGATATAGCCAAAAAGTTTCTCGAACAATGAATGTGAGTAAAATTCTCTAAGCAAATCTAATAATGATTGTGTGAATATGGAAAATAAACGTGAATGAAAACGTATTTATATGTCGCAATAGTTTTTACTTCCACTGCTGAACTTGGGTTGTTTTTAAACGTATGCCCAAACGCCATTTCCTACTCGCTTTTAGCTTGAACTCATTTGTAGCTCGACATATTTAACTCTGTAGGGTTTTGTATGCAACAGTGACTTAAAGAGGTCTGACGACATCTTTAAGTCACAGCAACAAAAAAGCAAAGTTACAAGCAACCGCTGTACGTAGGCCTCCTCTAGAGAGCGCCATAGGTCACGGTCGCTCGCCACTTGCATCCAGCGGCACCCTCTAACCGTCGTAAAAGTGGCTGGAAGTACTGAAATTGAGAGACACATCAACTTCAACGGATTATAAAGCGGTTAAGTCGGAACTATACAATTTTTCCCGAAATTTCTAAATCTTAATTAGCAACCGATTATGTTCCTAAAATTGCAATTATACATATTTCCTACACATGAGTATTACTAGTTGAACATTTATTGATTTTAACTAATTTTACGTAGATTAACAAATATGTGATAACGCGGAAGCTAAATACACACAGAATAATGACAAAATATAGGGCAAAACAGCATTTATTCGTGTTACATTATTTTTCTTTGTTGTTGCATCAAATGCTGTAATTTCATAAAACTTTACCAAAATTTCCACCGTTCTTCTGATGTGTTTCTCTTCTAATCTTCTTCAAATTCCATGTAGATCAACCGCTATACCTGTATTTGTAAGCCTACGTGTTTAATAGAGAACCCATTTGCGCGCCTTACTTCTCGTGATGGAGTTGTCATTGTCACCAGCAGGCGTAGCTCGTATTAGCTCCTATCTTCTATAGGCCTACTATAACTATAACTAATAGTTTGAACTACCTAAGTGAAACTTACCTAAGTGAAAAAAAAATATGATTATATAATTGAATATAAACTTGCAATTAAAATTGGTTTGAACAAGAACGAAATAATTTAAGAGATATGCATTTTTTTGGCTTTTCAATATCTACTTCACAACTTTGACGATTATTTAAATGAATATTAATTAAGTTAGTCTGGTAGAAAGTATAAAATAATGAGCTTTTCAACATGAACTAAAATATAGAAAAAAAAAGCTTTACGAATTTTTGCAAACAATTTGCTAACTAAGTGTGTTTGTGATATATGTAGCACCAAGTATTTGTTACCATCATTCGGTGTGTCAAACACTTTCATAAAAAACATATAAATATTATCTTCGGGGCATCACATCCCATACTATTCTACTGACAAATTGAAATAAGATGTAAATGTAGTCTCGGTCAAGGCTATTCCGACTCTGCGGCAACTGTTTATCATTACCTAGCCATGTTCTAAAATTCGCTAAATGGAACTTGACATACTCGTAGCCTTTGATGTAAAACGTAGGAATTCTTGAGTTCAATTCACTCTGTTCAATACGTCGAATATTCTTGACAGATGTCTTTCATTTGACGCGAGGGGAAATTTACACAAGTAGTAGTCAGTACACTGATTTGAAAATATACGTGTACAAATATACAACATGGTTGAACAACGGCTCTTTTCAATGTTCTATCTGACACTTTATATAGGGAATGTGTCTATCGATGCATTTGGATAGTGGAGATAGTATTTCGACATAAGTCCCTAAAGAAATGTGTCAAAATTTAGTGATCGAATTTTATATAGCCAAGTGCTGGTGCACTGGTGGTTTTTTAGAAACCTCGTTCGTTTATTTAAAAGGGCCTGTTCAATTACACACACACACACTGTTACATTCCGTCGATTTTCTTATCCCTCAGTTGCTATCCTTAATCATTTTATCTTTGAAACCATACTACATCATTTTGTAGCGGTTTATTAAAAACAACTACCTTCCAAATTTAAAATTTTCAGTACCAATGTATACGTACATATCTGGTATAGATTGAATATGGAAAATAGTCGCTACTACATGCACACAGTTAGCATTACGCTTTGTTTAAGTCAACGCCGAACTTGGAGTCTGTACGTTGTATTCAATAATGTGGTACTTTAATCCATCCAATCCAATAAACTGCCACGTGCCAAATCACGAGCCTACCGCCAACGACTAAAGCTACGCCGATCAGAACCGCATTAAAAAAACATTGGAGCATCAATGCGTTGGCAACCGAAATTTCAGATTGCATGTGGACGTATAGGAAGCAATTAGGTGTATTTTCATACTCAATTTCAAGCCTCTTTTACGTACTATGGCTAACCTAACCAGAACCTAACCTAGGCTGTGGAACAACATGTGCAGCATGTTCAATCAATAGTCTAAGAGGTATCAGCACCGAAGGTGAAGTTGATCTAACCGAGAGCTAGGATTGGAATTTCGATCGAGTGCCGACGACACACTTGCTGGTGGTTGGTTTTAAAATGGTTTTGAGGAATTTGAGTCAGTTCTTTGTCAGGCACTCCAACATGGGTAATTAAGGTTTTACTTTTAAATTTTCAATGTATATACCATGCCAATATTAGCGACGGCTTGACATCCACCTGTATGTACCTATGTGTATTAGGTACATTTATCGTTCCATTTCACCTATCATTCCCCATGCCAAAATTCAACATATTCCGTGTTCCGCTAAATGTAACGCGCTTAGACGTAGGTTATAAATTGGGGGGGCGAAATAAGGCGGAAGGCAAGCGGGGGGAGAGAGGGGGCGGTGCAGCTGCCGGTGCATCACCAGATACCACATCCCCGCGGCTCCCCGCCCACGCCCCCTCCCCGCACCGACCTAGGCCAAGTTCAATGCCAAGGTCGTGCGCGAGCGAGTGCGACTGCGCGCCGCAATGCAGGAGCGGTCGGCGTCGGCCGGCGAGTGGCGAGCCGTCAGTACCTCGGCAAATTCGCTTCATGTAACATCGCGAACTGCTGATCATATTATTTTTACCACTGGTGTTACAACTGAAGCAGAGTGAGTTGCCTGTAAAAACTTACCTACAGTAAACACGTGCTGCCGCTACCCGGCAAATGTTATGCAAAAGTTGACGCCAAGAAAGTTACCGGTAAGCCATTATTACTTCTTTCATGTTTTCCTCATTGAATAAAAAAAGATACTTTTGGGGATTTTTGATAACATCCTGTATGTCTAAGTATGCGCTTAACATTACGATTACCATTAAACAGAGTGTGGCGTTCAATAATCGTGAAAAGATTGACGATTCAATTCGTTCTCAATATCACCATAGGCAAACATTAATGTTCCATCAGCACATGTGGAAAAAAAAACAGCTCAATAATTCAAATTTATCAGCGAATTAAGAAAACATTAGTTTCGCCTCAATGCTAATGAGTGCTTAGCTAAAATGATAATCTGCGAGTGATGCTCAAAGATGGCGGCCGTCGAAACGTATAATCTAAATCAAGGGCATCGCGAAATCAAGGGCCAAAAGAGCACACGACGTATCCTGTTGCGAAGTTGTGCAAAAAATGTCGATCTCAAGTTCAAGGCAATCGGGTGCTCCAGCGTCGCTCTGCAACATGACTACACAATTATAGCTTTACAATCTAACACGGGGAGTTGCGACTATTAAGACTGCTGTGATACTTTTTTGGCGTCTTAAACTACAAAAGCTCTTATAGCTCTACAAGAAATAACACATTAAAAAACATCTTATATAAAATTCTCGTGTCACAATGTTAGCTACCTTACTCCACCGAAACGGCTTTACCTATTTTTATCAAATTATATATGCATATTCAGTTCTAGGAATCGGCTACTTTCTACTTTTCATAGCCCTAAGTGGTTTCACCCACGTAACTACGGTCCATGATAGGCTATATATTATGTTACGCGGGTGACACCGCGAGACGCGGCTAGTGTATATTAATAATAACAGTCACTTTAGCTTATTTTTGCTTCTTCGAGTACACATTAATGATTGTTTCACAATGTTCTGATACGAGAAATAGCAAATACTTTGACTGTTAAGATACTTTTTCGAGGCCAATTGAACATTACAATAAAACTACTTTTACGGATACGGAGCAACCACGGTCACGGGTAAGTCTACCCAATTGGCCTGATATTCGCACTCAACTTGGACCGGATAAACTTACGACATCCATACCAATTTTAAATATATTTCGGTTATGTTAAAAAACAAAAACTTGTTAGGAAATATTCAAATACTTTGAGCTCTACAAAAGCAAGATTTCAGAGGTGTCAGAAGGATGTGGGATCGAGCGTGTGTACACGTATCTATTTCCATATAATCCATGTTTCCTGTTCCGGATTTAAAATTATGAGGTGCCGTTGGTGTGTGTTGTCGTACGTACGTATATGTTACGCTGGCGGTTTTTTGTATTTCAATTTTATTGTTGAGTGGCGGCCCCGCACCGAAAGGCGCGGTATTGAGCGTCCCCC
>JAFELO010001095.1:30631-64580 GCA_017140195.1 Eumaeus atala | reverse complement strand
GGGGGGGGGGGGGGGAAGGAGAGCAACGCATCGGCGTAGCAGTTATGCTGATGTTTATGGGCGTCGGGAGTCGTAAGGACTATGATTTTTATTTGCTCCCCTAGTCTATAAAAAATAATATAGAAGCTGACTGTTCAAAATGCCATGAATACACGTTCCTCGTCGTTATCAACATTAATAAAACAAACTCTGCACGCTGGCATAGTTCGTCCTTCGGGCCATTCCAATCCAATATTCGAATGGAAATTGTAGAATTGTAGAAGTTATACTTCTCAAAAGGAGTCAAACGCGTCAAAACGCGTTAGTGAAAAATTATGAGAGTAAATTGTTTCGATGCGCGCGCGCATTGTCACGGAAACCGACACCGTGATGTTCACTATATACTACATTTTATAGTCAACATTTTAGCTTTTCTCTTGTTATGCGAAAGAAGTGCACACACACTTTTCCAAAATCTTTCACTTTCAATTGTTGAAGAATCTTTCACTAAATCATATGTGAATAACTAACTAACATACTGAAAAGGGAATAACAATAGAAATATGAGTAGAGGAAGTATGGTGCTCTAAATTTCGCATAGCAATTCGGGAAATATATAACTTAGTAAACTGTAAGAAATTAACTTTTTATAGAAAAAGGCTGGAGTAGTTTCAATAGTGACGTGCCAGTAATACTATTTGAAGCTAGAAGTCGTCATGACGTTCATTGCAAGATGGATATGGACTCCATGTTCAGAATTCAAGGAAAAGGGGGTTGCTGAAATTAAAGTAATGACAATGGTGTTTCTAATGCATCGGGTAAAACGTTTACAAGAGGGAATTCTGCTCAGTGTGACGGAAATTAAAACGCCAATGCTCTACGTTGAAATAAAGTATGGCATTAAGCAACGTAAATTTGCTAATGACTACTTGTTGTACGTGAATCCATTTAGAGACATTAAATCCAATAACAAAGGCTAATGTGTGCGATACCTATTTCATTGTTCAGTATTAAGTCTACAATCGGATTAAACGTCCGCAAACGTAGCGAAAACTGTAATATACGTGTTCAATGTTCATATTCAACGTTTTCGGATAACGTATTGCTGTAAGCCTGTAACCTTCGCTAAACTACCTTTGTGAGCGTGAATTGTTATCAACATCAGCTGACTTGCGTCATGTTGACGTAGCATCCAAGATGGCGGAGAACATGGCGGATTCGCTTGTTTATTTACAATTTACATTAGCCACAGATTTTCTCGTAACCGGTTTTATCGATACTATTTGATCAGCGTTCGCTGAAAATAATTTAAATAAAAATTAATATTCTCTGTTAATCCAGACCAGTTCTAAAAATAACGTACTAGATACAAAGTGTTAATCTACATAACTAAATGCATATATTTGTGATTTATATTATATCATACAATGTAATTAATAGTAATAATTTTAAGGATTATAATTTGTCATGATGAATTATTGCATTTTCGTATTTTTAATTAAATATTAGATACTGTGTATTTATAGCTTTAAATGGTTTATTTTGCACAAGTGGTACTTTAAATAGTTAATTATAGTTTTCTACGACCGCGAAAACATATAGTTTGAGTGTCTATAGCATTTTTAGTAACCTAGCCTAGGCTGGGTAGGAGAAGCCATATTTTCGCCAAACTTATGTCATCGTAGATTACAAATAATTTTCTCTCCACATTGAGTCGTTCTACCGGTTTTTGTATGTATTTATGTTAACTCTACGCGATCCCTATACTATTATCATTAAGTCACTTCATTGCGACTAGTGTGATGAGTTAGAAGTAATTGGTATTGGACAAAAGAAAGCGTAGCAACGCACAAAGGGAATAACTAATTCACCATTGTAAGCTATATACATGGCGTATAGTGGGCTTACTCATATTTTATAGATAAACCGTTCCAACATAGAGAAACCCGGCTTGTCGGTATAGAAAAGACAAATGCTACATAGTTCCTTTGTTCAGAAAGTGCCTTTTGAGTCCTATTCCTTCTGTACCCGAAGAGTACAAACGTGTACACCTCTGAAGCTATATGTCTCATTTGAACATTATTTTTTATGATGCTCATTCATGAGGAAGGTTATATGCTTTATACCATGACGCTACGACCAATTATAGGAGCGGTCCGAAACTCCGTTCCGTAGTCATAAAATCATTACAAAATCATATTTGTGTTGTCTGCTCCTATTAGTCATAGCCCGTTAGCCTCGGTGTATGGGCTACCTAATTTTGCAAATCGTATCAGTAGTTCCTTTTTTTGACGCGAGAAAACGCATTTACGCGCGCCTTCACTGGCCCTGGGTGGGATCCAGTGGTGTGTGGGGCTCGCGGCACATTCTGGTGCCGAACCCACAAACACCACCGCGAGTGCCAGTGAGGTGCCACGGAACAGCGAATCATCAGGGCACCTCGACGGCTAGTTCTGTGGTACGGACAACCCCACCAACTTTGGGACAGTGCAATGGGACGAGGTTCCCATCCTGGCCCCTTGCCCCGTGCGCACTAGCGCCGTCTCATTGTTTTTTTGCTCTTTTGTCCCCTTCTCTTATAAGAGGGCTACAAAGAGCGCCTCCTCCTCCTGCTCTTTAGTCCCCTCTTCTTTTAAGAAGTGTACAGAGGGCATACACCTCCTCGGTTCAATTAGCTTCGCCCAAGGTGTCTCGGATCACCCCAGGTTACTGAGCCCCACCGCCTCGACAATGCTTGAACCATGGTGGGGGACCACTAGTTCTTAAGATATGCGCCTTCAACTGAACAAACACTCGTTTCAGCTTTATAATGTTAGTGTAGAACCGACTCCGTGGTTATGCGTAACTGCCGGGCTAAACCTGGCTGCCTGCCCTTTTCTTGGCTTGTATAAATCATTGTCTTTCTTGGTTTGTATAAATCATTGTCATCTTGTTCTGTCTTCTTTCACTAGGAAGGGAAATTGGAATACTTCCTACTTCCCTACTTCTCCTATTTCCTTCGGATTAATGTAGTTGTGGGTCCCAATACAGTTTTAGCTTTTCGTTCGGGGGCTCCCCGAGATCATATTAAAGGGTCGTGAGTGGTTGGCACTGACGATCCTGGTTAGATAGGAGTAGCAGCGGCGGGAACGAGTGGTGGGGCAAATCCGTTTAAAATAAATATTAGTATAGATGAGTTGGGGACAGAATATCATCCCCCCATCGACATGATGTAATTTTTGCTGTTTTGTCGCCGAATGTGGGTGATAAATGACTTAATGATTATTGCAACGGTATAAATCTTTATTATACATCCATTGTTAGACAAATAGACGTTAGTTGACATAACGTACTTCATTGACAAGTGCCGGCGTGTATAATTGTTTGACATTGAGTCACTGAAAGGGTTTCCTTGTTTTCCCGATAATATAGCGGTATTGAAACACTAGATATGGTACTGCCGTCTACTTAATTACTCAAGCTTACTCCTTAACTTAAAGTATGAAGAGTAAAATCGTGTAAACGGTGATCCAGCAATCAAGTGTAAATTAAAGGAAATATCTAACGTGTCCCTGAGGACAATACAACACACAGATACAAGTGCCTGAGCACTTACCCCAAAATATCCTTCGTATATTTCATTTAAACAATAATAAAGCGATTTTTATGGAACCATCGCTGTTCCCTAAGTTAATATAAACGAGCTAATATAATTAAAAAAGAGAATGATCATAATACAGTCAAAACAAAGTAGTTTCAGAGATACGCGTGGATAAAAATACATACTTTCATACACACAAACGCATATAATGTTTTACATTTTTTCGGAAGCCCTTACAGGTTGTCATATATGAATATTATACAATATCCTTACACATACATATATAGTTGTCGAAATGATAGTATCTTCTAATAGCTCATATATTCAACTCATTGTCACAAGGCCACAAATTCTTGTATGGCATTTTTAAATTAGCCATACACGTGTTCATACATTGTTACATTGTACGAGCTGGCAGTATGTACAAATAAAACCACAGCCAAAGCGTGTGTCGAGTCGTAACGAACGGACACGTGGCACGTATGCAGATATTGTATACATATTATTTGTCTGTAGTAGTCTATTGGTAAGCTTGTTCAGCCACAGCCAATGATGTCCCGGGTTCGAATCGCGAGTCGGACAAACGAAAAAGTGCTATTAGAATCTTTCTATTTTTTTAACAACACTCCGAAGTCAGAATGATGGCGGTGTTTATACATCCCCGTGTCTCGGAGAGCACGTGAAGCCGTCGGTCACAGTCTACCCGTGACGGATGCTGTAAAGCTTCAGAAAGGTCGGGCTAGTTAAATAATTAAATAAGCCGCGATAAAGTCCGTAAAAGTAGTTTTATTGTAATGTATAAGTCCTTTTCTTCCGTGGACATGCAGTTGTAATGAAAAAGTGCTTTATATGTAGTGTCGTTATTTGTGAGGGACAATTACATGCCGGGGGGTAGCAAATTGCCGAGCCGGCATGAGTCACTGTCGAGCTGCTTGTTTCAATCAACTGTGACATTTTCGCAGTGCTGTAATAGTTACGAATTCATTCCTGTTATCTTACAATCGTTTTTATAGTATAATTTGTATAAAAGGGGACAAATCAATAGTCGGATCAGTTTGATTATAACAAAAGCACAATTGAAATACTTATGTGTTGCCTCTCCTTCCCTCCAATGGTCCACCCGAAATTGGGAAACCGCAAGGAACCCGACTGAGTTGTTGTCGCCTTACACTTTCATATGCTAATTGTTTAGTACAAATATGTGATGATTAGTGGAACCCTCACCCTCTGCTACGTTTTTACAATATCCAGCTAAACTGTTGCATTCCTTGATGTTTGTGAGAGCCTGATGATCTTTTGGGGGTGGTTTGAAGGAAGACACCAACGAATTTTTTGGTAATACGAATGTCAATATGCATTTTACACTCAATCCTCAGACTGCACATCTGAGTGCGGGCAATATAAGCTATAGCAAGCCAATGTCTGGCTGCTTGTCTGCAATAAGCGGCCTGACTTTGCGCTGTTTTGTGGAGCACAATATTTTGGAGGAGTGTAATGCAACATTGCAGCCAAATAGGGTCGGCATGACAGAGGTGATGCCTCTAGCTCGCACAGTACCGCCAAACAAAGTATATGTATGCTATCACGTCGAACGATATATAAGGGATTTCGGGCAACGCGTATGCACAGCAATTGTCTAGATGTCCATGGGTTTCGGCAGCCATTCGGCTCCAACTGCTCGTTCGGCCTCCTTACACTTCATATGAAAGCAATATTATGTATGTCTTGTATGTTTTCCACTTTATCGGATTTGTGCACAACAGCCTTCGGAGCTATAAATAATGACAACAACATTGTTTTGTTTTGATGCAACAGCTGCGTCAGTCAGCTATGCAGCCACGTAGGCACTTGGCTCTATAAAGCTTTATTCGTTCAACGGCCGTTTTAGATATTTTATGTGTCATTGGATTTGGCTACTGGAGATAGAATCGTAACATGTTTCGTATGACACTATGTCAAAATCTTATCTCCAGTAGCCACAGGAAAACGACAACAGATCGTCCTACATACAGGTTTTATATTTGTGTTCTTTTTTATTTCATAAAGAATGTTATTTTGTAAACTTACTAGTCTTTGCCTTTTTTGGTCCAGGTGCCGTATTGCATATTATACACCTACCTACTGATACTGTAGGGTTAATGTGAAACTTGGGCATTTTCATTATGTTTTTTTAGAAATTTATACAATTTTATATATAGCTCTATCTCCGCGTCAATACCAATTAGAAACTAATTTTCAATTAAAATTAAATTATAATTAAAAGTGGGTAGGTAGAATTTTTTGATAAGACTATCGAATTACACCATTGTCCATCGTCTAGGGTTTATGTCCCATAAATCCGAATGAGCAAAAAAGTGTGGTTTAGTGAAAATAGAACAAGCTAACTTTAATTATTGATTATACCTTATCTATGTTTACTGTCGATAGTGTATAGATAGATATAGATATAAGGAATGATCACACGCGCATGACCGTCTCGCTTATCTGGTGATAACCGGATGCGTAACAGCGTGGCTTATTGAAAATAAACAAAGTTACTACACCGAGGAGACGCGCCTGCTTGAGGTCTACAGATGTTTATGGACGGCGCTGGTCGTTTACCACCTCCTTACTCTATAAATAACATGGGCAATGTATTGGGGTACCGTTTTTACCATTTACGGAGCCTTAGTAATAGCAATCCACACAGGCACTACGGAATGACGAAACGTCGAGAATTTGTGAATAGTTTACAAAGCTGATATGCAGTACAGTGCATACTCGGTAAACTTGGAATTCACTCACATAAACCCTGACACGTTCGCGGACACAGCTTCCGTAAGCTAACACATTCTCACTTTTATACAAATGGACTTTCGCTGGTGAGCCAGCCCATAAACATCTGCAGAGCCACAGGTTTACTCCAGTTTGGATCGTCTGGATAACTGAGGGCCGGATGACCGTCGAAACGTAGTTCAGGAGACTGAGACAAGTGAACTCTAACATGTTAAATATAAAGGTTAAATATTACTTCATTATGATGCAATGGAAATTGTGTTGACCTATTATACTTACTTTTAGCTCTAGTGGGTAAACGAGTAGTAAAGCTATGTTATAAGATAGTTTGTAGAGAAACATACAATAACCCCATCAACATTTGTTATTATTTAATAACTTCCGTCTTTATATGCGATGTGTGATAAAGTTATCGTACATCTCATAACCAAGCTTCTGGAGAAATAGTTTTCTAGGTACACTTTTGAAGTTACACTTCTTTTGGCGTGTTGATAATAGCGCGAAATAACGACACTTCTCTTGTCACGCCCAACAAGTATTATAGCTTTAAACGCGTGTACATAAATACCCACACACATATTCTATAAAGAAAAATATTGAGTGATATAGAATCCTCTCATAGTTGAACCTACGGTGTCCCGTTTCGGACGGTTTGTGAGTAGCCGGTGGCCTATGGGAAGGGAGAGGCGAAAAGGAGGGCCAAGCATCGTTATAATCATGCAGATGTTCATGCATGTCGGTAGTCGTTGAAAGGCTTCGATTGCTCGTTTGTCCCCCTATACTATAAAATATAACCAACGTTATTTCAATAGATGACGTAGTTACGTCACATGGCTAAGTGAAGATGTCAATCCGAATGCAATGTATCGTAATTACTTTAAAGCGCCTGCGCATGTACAACCCCATGGCCCAATGCCAAGTCTCGGCGTTATAAAAACTAACAACAACTACGAAATACCGACGACAGCAGCATTACTGTAATGAAGGTGCACTGCCCACCCTTCCTCCTCCCCTCCAATGGGCTGCCGACTACTCACAAACCTCTCGAAACGCGACAGCACAGCTGTCGCTTGACGGCGGTGTCGTATAAGTGAGAGGAGCTCCATGGTAGTGCCAGACAGATTCGGATGCAAGGCACCCTGGCACTGCTTATTACAAAAAAAAAAAATTGTTATACGGAATTGCTGTATTATAGTTGCATTTGGTCGAGTGCCTCCTTGCCTAGTGGGGGGGGGGGGGAGATGGAAGAAAGGAGGAAAACGCGTCTGCCTCATCTCTGGGATGCGGATATCTTTTGGCGTTTAGGCTGCTAAAGTTTTAATTTGCGGCCCTATGCTATAATAATGTAAAGTTTACTATTTCATTGCACAACGGCGAAACATATATTAGACTATACAACAAGTCTCCGCCTCCTAATCTACGTAACAATAAGCGTGCGCCGGTGTGCGCCTGCATGCATGTGTGCGTATGCAGCTTGCACATGCGCGCCGGCGGGACGGGGGGCGCGGGGCACGGCCAGGGTCGCGGGGACCTTGAACGCGTGTAGCAACAGCGCTGTGGCTGCCAGCACTTATTTATTTCTGTTTTACTCCGCACGTTTGCTTGCAATTTCGCAGCGGACGGTTTATGGGCTTATAATGGCAGTCGTCGGGAATTTGACCTTTGGAGCGGCTGTCAGGCCTGCGCCTTACGTCCAATTGTTTCACACTGTAGCTCACATCTCACGCTCTTCGGTTTAATTTGTTAAGTAAACTGCTTTTAATTATGGCTGCAGTTGTGCGGCTTTGTATGTCCTTAGTTCGTTATACATATTAACTAACTGTCGAATTAAATTAATTTACACAGCGAGAGTAGAGTAACATTTCATGCTATTTGCCTTTTTATTAGTTTAGGATTTTTTATTACTATTATTAGCATTAATATTAAATAATGTCTTAAAATATCGTAAGTACCTATATATCACAATAAAACTACTTTTACGGATTTTATCGCGATAAAATCCGTAAAAGTAGTTTTATTGTAATGTCTAACATTCGCGTAAACTTAAGACATCAATGAGTACCCATATATGTAAATAGTAAATAGTTATACCGTAAGCCAACTATAATAAAACCATGTCCAAAAAATAAATATATATATTTTGACTTCCATTGACCTCAGTCAATGGAAGTCAAAATATTGTTTGCCTGTCTTTCTGTATTCAAATCACACGAAAGCTACCGTGAAATGAAACGAAAATTCGGTTTTAGCAGTTGTCCGTTGGATGGAAGAAGGTATGGAGGACATAGTATCTCCATGACTATATTGCAGATGTCTATGGTCGTTGATAGTTGTGAAAAGGCACCGAATTCTCGCTTGGCCCCCTATACTATTAAAAATAGTTAACAATTCAGGTGTCAGCGAAGCTAGTAAATGAAACGTCGAGCAAGGGTCATTAAAACTTTAATTAAGCACGTTTTTTTCGTGTTTTGCCTAAATTTTAAATGTGTTACGATAGAATTTTTATATATTAATTAATCCAATACAAACTTAAGTATGTGTTTAGGCCTACTTTATATTGATGATTTTATTCGTAAAGATGGACCTAACCAATCGCTACGCTAACAAACGGACCTGTAGCCAATGAAATGGCAGACTGACAGGTAGAAAATGACCTAACCTTACCTACATAAGTTATTGTAGTCTACCAAATAGGCACCTAACAGGTATAGTTGTTTATACCTACACGTTTGTACCTGCATTGTGGTACATTTTGTAGCTTGAAACACTTGAATAAATATTATAATATAAATATTTTTGTTTACCTGATGGTGATAAGTCGAAGCCGGTCGTAAATGTAAATTGAAAAATATATAATTGTGGCAATAGTATATAAGGTAAATTTATTTATTCAAGTGTTAGTAATAAAATCGTTATATTTTACCGCTGATGAACACCCTAAACATTTTATTGTGTGGTATAGAAGGCTTTTTGTTCTAGAATGTTCGAGTTCCATTTATTCTTGTCCGTCAATCGAGTCTCACGCGGAATGCAGTCGAATTACCTAATAGTTATATAATTACCGCATAAGTTTTTTTTATAATAGAGGGGAAAATGAGAAGATGGATAGTGACCATCGCCGTCCATAGACATTTGCAAGACTAGGCGTCTCACAGACGTAGAAATTTAACAAGCTGAAGGAATGACTCATTGTACCTATAAAAATGATAAATCTATTGTAAAGTTGCAGTGTAAAATAAGTGTGTGTAGGTAAAAAAAAATGTCTACGATAAGTACTGTTGTCAAGACTTTATACTAACTGCGATTCTCATATTGTACATGACTGACCATCCCACAGTCACGGGCAGAACACAATATACCTGGCCCTTCCCCTCTTTCACTCGCCTTGATCTAAAGAGCTCCGATTAAGCGGGACAGCACAAGACACAGCTATATGAAAGTATAATTACTGCCCTGATTGTACCTTCCCGATTAGCTATACAATTTGTGTATCAATTCGGAAGCCCTAATAGATACGTGAATATTTTGAAATTCCGATAACAACGTGTCGAATTTGTAATCTCAATTTTTGAAGTGGATTCACTTGTGTTACGCTCGATTTCACACTATACTGTTTCACGTGATTAGACGCTTCTGTTCATACCAATCGTTTCTTAGGGAATACGTAAAATGGAAACACGTCATCACAGGTCACGTCTATCCTAGTCTTTGTATGGACAAACGGTCTGTCTGAGATACCTCAGACAGACCGTTTAGCCTGTATGTTTGAGTTTCTTTGTCTGTTGTCTTTCGTTCGTTCTTGTCTGTTAGTCTGTCGTTAGTGTTTCCTACCTACCTACGTCACTTTTAATGTGGACACAATACGTATTTCCTCAATTTTAAAAGCATTAATAGCACGCTGTGTTACGTGATTCACTTTAGTACTGGCTAAAATCAATTGAGGGCGTTTCCAGGACCTACATCGAGCTTGACTGGGCCTGCCCTTTGACATTTAACACGGGGTGGCAGGATGTACGCGCATGCGTGTTTCCGGCTCTCCCTGGCCTGGCGTGGGCAGATGACGCAAACCGTTGTATCATGAATGTTAAACGAAATTCAATATATATTCGAATCTATTTTGAGACAGATTCTCTTTCATAATGACACAAGCTTCTTTTGTTCTCAAAGAGATGGAGTTGTCTCTTTTTAATTACACGGGTATTATTTAAAAATTATATAGGGTTGTCCAATTGTATATATTATTTTGTTCTAAAATATGTAGGTACTTTTGGAGTGGTTCCATGTGAATGCGTCCAACATATGCTTAGTGGCGCCATATGATTATCACATGACTACGACTATCGACACCGATAAACATGCGCATTCAGGCTATCCAGATGCGTTGCCCTCTTTTACTTCATTCCCCCAATGTTCCAATGGTCACTTACAAACTACAAAAAACAACACTTTATTTTTTATTTACGCGGGGAAACGCATTTACGCGCCATCACCAGCCCTGGGTGGGGTCCAGTAGTGTGTGTGGCTCGTGGCGTATTATCACGTTATGTGTAGTGCCGAATACCCACTAAAACTACCGCGAGTGCGGTTCGTGTCAATGTTCCAGATTAGTTCAATAGTCTTTACGTAGAGACAAACAATAATACATACAAACGTATTTATAATATTAGCATGATTTTACTTAGTCTCCACGTATTAATGTTCTTGTGGTTTCGAGAAATAAAATATTTCTCATATCAGATAGGTGTTAAATTACAAACACGGGCGTCAAGTAATTTGTTACGGCAAGAATACTGTTCCGTATTCACCATTGATTGACAAAAATACAAGATACGCAATTTCATTCTGAACTGTCATTCTGAAGAGTCTGAGATTTGTACATAAATATATATTTTTGATAAAACCTTACTCGTATGATAGTAAGTTTTTTTTACAAAGTATAATTTGATAAGTGACTTAGCGCTCTCTCCGAAGCATGAGAGTTTAATACTGCCAGCAAATGTTATACTAAACACTTAACAGCCCTCGCCTAATCTGGCCTGATAGTCTGTAGGTATATTTGTCACGTGCATTTAAGTTTAATATAAAAGTTTATTTTGTGTCGTGCATCCAATATAGAAAACATAAGCAAACAAGCAGTCAGAACTTTTGACGATTACCAACATCTTCCCTCCTCACCTCCAGCGGGACAACGGAAATACACAAACATGAATCCACGCCTAACTGTGACAAGCAGCGGGCTGATAATGACGGAGAGTTCTTTACGTAAGTGTACGTAGCTCGACTAACGAGAGCGCAACCTTGAGTATAATTTATAAGATGACAATCAAAGGAAGTGGAAACCGGAATGAGCGTGCAGAGTAAAGGCGGCACTCACTGCTTTTATTATATTATATACGCGCTAACCAGTTATATTATATACACGATGACGAGTTATATAATATACACGCTGACTGGTGATACTATATACAAAGAAACTAGTTGCGTTATATACACAGTGATTTTATGGTCGAAACATGCCAATCCGGAATGACTCATTGTACCTATAAAAATGATAAATCCATTGTAAAGTTGCAGTGTAAAATAAGTGTGTGTAGGTAAAAAAAAAAATTATTAGCTGGTATTTAAAAAAATGTTATAAAAATATGTAATTGTTTCGAAGTAGTAAGAGACTAATTATTCATAAAACTTAAATATTTTAGTGTGATTCATAGTATAATGAATGATTTGATGTACGCAATATTGAGTGGGCCCTACCACGACACTCATCTTCTTTTCTCACTTTATGCAAGCAATGTGAAACTAAATGTTAGTAATAGTTGGAAAGTAGGTATATAATAATAATAAGGAATCTCCTAGAGATATATTTCGGATGATATAATTTTTCTTCATTTGATAATGTTTTACACAAAAAAGTTTTTTTGGATAGTAAAATATGCTTACACGCTTAGGTAAGAGGTAGCACCATGCTGCATTTCAGCTGAATTGGGCCATTACGACCGGGGAGGTACTCAACTCATAATAATATGAGTTGAGTACCACTTACAATACCGCTTTAAGTGATAGGGTGAGACACGACAACGCATATGTATATGTGGAAGTTAATGGGCCTTGATTCAGTCACCAAATGGCTCCGATTTTCGTTGATCCACCTTACTAAGGTAGCCTTAGATGTAATTGTATTGTAGACAGTCTCATATAGTCATGGAATCACATTCCTCGCGTGATGCGTCTCGATGTGATGGCACGTGTCATTTGGTCGCACTCGTGAGGTTCGTAGGGCATCAGTTTACGTGCACATGTAACAAAATAACATATCATGTTTGCGCTGGACTTCTGCCCCTTTGACGTGTCATATATTTTCTTCTGGTTGTCGGATCTTTTTCTGTGGGAGTGGTTTCATGAAATGAGACAGAAACATGTTGCAAAATCTAACTAACTAAAAAATCGCGCTATTTGATTAGAATAAAAAATCTGATTTGAACTTGGAATTATTCGAACAAATATTATAGTACGGATCTTTTTCATATTCTGTGGTTAATTATTGTTTATGATTTACAACACTAATTACAGGATATATTTGGCACATAGGTGTGCCAAATTCCTTTTAAGTACACATGTTATTTTCGAATAACCATAACAAAGAATATACCAACGGAATTAATTGATGTAGACTATTAAAACGAAGGATCCAATAATCCTCTGCGTTAAAATGTATTATTGCTGTTTTTTTTCCACGTTCATATCAATTGTTCTTGTGCATCCCTATCGCACTTGTCCAGTCTTTATGAGCGTTGAAGCCGATAACGGAAGGATAGATCCGGCAGGGATACCACAGCGGAATCTTAAGTACTAAAATGGAACTGCACTCGATGTGTACGTTTCATTTATACTCTGGTGACATAGAATCGTATCCCTTAGATCATCGGATGCAGATCTGTCGATACTACGGCCGGATAAATTCCAACATTTATCCTGGGGGTTATTGGGGGCCAAAAACTATAAGCCTGTATATAATTAGTTGTGTCATGCTGTTAAAAAACCTGTGTAGGTGTGTCTTTTTTAATAGGATGTGGGGGGGGGGGGACAAACAAGAAATCTGAGCCTTTCGTGACTACCGATGCCCATGAAGATCAGCACAATTATGCCGACGATTTGCTATCCTTTTCAACTCCCTCCTCCGATTGAGCCACCGGCTACTCGCAAAACGCACTAAACGCGACACCACAGATGTCACTTAACGGTGGTATCAAGTGAGCGAGAGGTACCACCCCGGTCGTGCCGGCCCAATTCCGTGTGACGCGCGACTGCTGTTTATTCCAACAAACACGATTCCGAAGTGAGTGAGAGATGTAAGCGTTATGAAGCGTTACGCTCAGACCACGCGTTTGATGTAGTGTCAGTAGCATTTATTCAGACAGAATTTACACGACTAATTTACACTTGTAACTTTTTTATATATAACTTTTGGCGTGAACTTAAGCTGTGGAAGCGAAGAGAAATTCAATACAGCATCATCGGATTGTTATGAGACTAGTTTTGGGGTCAAAAAGGTATCCGACCCCCACTCTGTATATAACTATATAACTTAGTTTATGAAGAGAAGAGAAATGGGCCTCCAGCACCTGTCGCCACTTTTCTCTATAGTTGGCTGCTCCTGTCTATATGTGACACGTGGTTTTGATATCACAAACATACATACACCTAAACACGAACCCTTATTTACAGTCGGTTACAATGGCCAACGATTGATTATTATGACCGTTCGTGAGTGCTAGCCTTAATGACTGTTCGCTGTGACTTGTGAGCTACAGACGTCAAGATGACATCATCTGTTAGCGTGATCTCCATTGATGTGTCCGGCATCACACGTGCTAATAACCGCCCCCCCCCCTCCCTCCTATCCCCCATACCTCTGAATCTGTACTCTATACTTCAATAGTATAAAATGCTAGAGTTTGTGTGTTTGTTTGACGAAAGAGATTAGCTCTTTAAAAACTACTAATTAGCACACTAACTTGTAAGATAAAAAAAAAAAGTTGATTGGATAGGTGATCAGCGGCGTTGATGAAAAAGAATGGCCTCGTTCAACATTTAAATGTTTAAGACTGTGGGTGTAAAAATATTAATTAATTAACCAATTTAATTAAATGATTCTAGTTGTTAACCTGTTTTTCGAGTATCTGATAAAATAATAGCTGCCATAATAAATTAATCTGACATCTCACCTATTACAAGCTCAAGGTTGGACGTTATGATGTGCTTAAAAAAATATTTTCTTTCATTGTCCTTTTAAGTTCGTTGTATTTGAATTTCTGAAATAATGTTTTAATTGAACATTGCTTCTAAGGAAATAATACTGTTTACTTATATACCAGAGACAAATGCCAACCGAGGCGAGTGATGTTACAACTGTTATGAACCCGCTGAAGTGCTACCGGCTACGTATAAAATCTGCTACGCTAAAGCGACGGACCTGACGTAGCTGTGCTACATCGACGTAGCAGATAATTTATGTTAGATGGTCACATGACATACGTCTGGTATACGGAAGAAAAACTGACGTTGCAATTTGTTTATACTCGATTGCTGCAATCCACCTATGTCGCTGCTCGCTACCTATTACACTTGCAGTTAACTTACATTGTCTTAAGTTATACTAAATGAAATTATCTATTTCAGATTCCTAGATGTTCCAATTGAGTATCCACGTGTATCTACAACGAGTTTCAAGACACAATCAAGTAAGTGCAAGAATAAATTAAATTGCAATTATTGTGGGAGGAAAGTTTTTGTTTATACTAGAAATATAATGCACTTCTAGTTGGTTTATCTTATAAAAAGAAAACATATAGGTTGGTGTAACGCCACATATTCACTAGGGTAAATTCGCCTCGGTGCACGATGCGCTTCATGTCGCAAGACATTAATTTAGGTGTCAGAGGACCTCGTATTCACTATGCGACATGTAGCGAGACATTCCGGAGACTTGTAAATTTAGGTCTTCCAACATGTCACACGACTTTTATCGAAAGTTAACTTATTGTCTCCTAGGGAATACGAGGCTTCAATGCTAGCCGAGAGACTATTTTAATTGACAGTCGCTTGAAATAGCTCATCTAAAGATATAAACATTTTTATTTTTTTTACTTTAGCCAGTTAAAAAAATAGTTAAAGAAAAAACTTCACCAGGCTTGGTGCGTTGGAAAAGTGCAAAAAAGGGTACAGGATAAATATTTTACAATATATTCTAAGAACAGCTTCTTACCAATACAACCTCGTGTCGTGAAATATTTGGAATGAAGGCTTCAATGGTTAGGAATATTGATGCTCATTACGAATATATTGGCGCTAATTTTAAAATGTATACATTTTGTGTATCGAGTGTGTCAAATTTGTAAGCCCTCGTGACTACTGACTGATAAAATATGTAAAAAAAGTATATAACTGAAGTACGAGAGAGGAATAAAAGTGTCTAATTCTATGAGTCAATTAATTTGGGTGTATAAAAATAAGACCATGGATAAAAGGTTGACATTTTTAGTGGTAGTGGTCTGTGGCCGAACTTGAAGTAGGAGCGTTTTGGTATCTTCCGTCGCCGAAACATATTAAATTATGCAGTCGCGTTGTCCTCTTTCCTCCCTTCCCGCTAATGGGCCATTGGACACTCACAAGGCGGACAGAACGCGACAGCGAAACTGCCACTTTACAGGTCGATCAGTCTACCTCTCGCTCACAGGATACTGATATTATTCCAGATGTTAATCTTCATAACATCAGTGCCATACTTCATCCAAATCCATTCAGTGTATTTGGATGAAAGAGTATAAAAGTAAGTACAACAGATAACAATCCGTCCAGGATTCGCCTGTGAACAAATTATTCATTAGTCACTTCCTCGCGAATTGTATATGCATAGGAGAAACTCGCAGGACAATCCGCTCAGTAGATTTTGAGAAAATCGATCACCAGACATACGGACAGACAGGTTTTGAGGCTTTTCTTTTATAATAAGATTAATTATAGATTAGAAGGATATATTAGCGATTCTTAATACATTGTTTTTTGTGGTGAAACCCATTACAAGTTTCTACGAATAATATTTTTATCATCGACAACCCGCGTCCTGTGATTTCTCACGCGTAACCTACACATTTCGCTCCTATTAGTTGTAGTGTGGTGGTATATAGCTTAAAACATGCATCGGTCAATGCGCATGGACTGAAGGAGGGCAAGGCATCTTCATATGCGGACATTAGTGGGCGGCAGTAATCACCAGATGCCTCAGGATGTTTATTTGTGTCCCGTAATAAAAGAAAAAAATACTAGTAAGAGCTCACTTACTGTCCCAGGACAACAGAAAGTAAGGACACCTTTACTTCACTATCTGAATAGAATCAGCTGTGGGTAACATCGTGAGGGTGTGAAACGAGATAATCGCTCGTGCACTTGAAATGCCGTGCGGAGGTTAAGGTCGGCACGTGGCGGATTTACACATCCCCCTTCCCCCCTCTCCGCGAACCCCCTTTGAGAAGATTGTTTCTGGCTCGCGGGTGGCCAGGCTTACGCTTTTTCGGGGACTGTCTCAACGGACTTTTTTTTTCATGTGTAACATCATTCTCTCGGTTGCTGGATATTTTTAGTGGGAGATTTCGTGAAAATGGATGGAAATGCGTTATAACAACCGAGATGCTACTTTATTTCAATGTGGAATTATTCGAATAAATATTTGCCGACACTTGACACCTTTCATACTTATTATAAGGAACAATATTTTAGTTGTGGTGAAAAAATCATGGATTAAAAATAAATTTGATAGCATATACCATACAGAAGATATGCAATATATGGGGTACCGTAAGGCTCGCTTGCTGTTTTTTATTTGCATCAAATTCACCTTCTACTGTATTCTAGTGGATTAATTAAGACGTGAACACAGTTCTTTTTATTTCATCAATCCGCCGATTGAGGTCACTGAAGGTTTTCAAAGCTCAAAATCCCGTTTTAATGCTAGGAATGCTGATCCTGGGCGGTTGTTTTTCGACGACTTGTTCGCTCTCTCACTCGCATGCTCCGCCTAGTCGGAACATTACTGACTGTTAACTTAACGATGACATGCATGCAGCTAGCGACGTCAACATGGAAGACCTTATGACGTCAGAAAGGTAGTACACGTCCAGCAGAACATATTTATTGATGCCCATAAAATGTGTGTCGTGAAGTCTAATTTTTTACATCAAACTACTGCCGTTGCGGTATCGATTTTCTTAGTCGTGGCCCGTATCTATTATGTAGCAGGACCTAAACTTCACTGCGCAATAAACAATTCATGAATACGTCGAGCTTTTCGACTAGAAAGTATTCTTTAGAACAGACCAGAACAAAGACAGGAAAACTGTGTTTCATCTATTTTAATAACGCTTTTTGTTTGGTAAAGCGTTAATCTCAAGAGTTACTGATCCGATTCGATAAATTAATTATCATCCATAGTAGCAGTTACTCTAGCTAATCTTAAATAACTATCGGGATGCATCCTTCCCACCTGCGGGAAAGGAGTTCTATCGAACACAATCTCAGAACGTGCACTGGAAACCTCCATCAGCACAGAAAAGATACATTATGGCAGTGCCCCCTACCAAGTTGAGCAAAGCTGAACGACAGTACTCCTTTAATCGAAGCTACTTTATACCATCATAATTAATAAGAATATTTATGCGGATGGACCCGCGAGTCGCGGCTTGTAGTATATACAGGCCGTAATGACGTAAATGACACTTCAAGGATACTTGTGTAACGCATTACAATGTCTGTAATTATGTTAGTCACATTAAAATTCACCAACAGGTAAGGAAAAATCGTATTTTATTGTGATGATTTTCAATATCAGGGTTTAGTCTAAAACAATGTGATTTTTTTAAACATCTAGAACAAGGCGAATGCAGGCTGTCGCGTGTGCAGTTTCAGTGGGGCGTGTGCTAGAGAGTTCGAACTTCAGAGTGACGACTGAGAACGGCGCGGCAAAGGAAATAGTTTTATACACGGCGTCTTTCACAGCACCTTCTTAAACATTATAGTTTAGGCAGAGGTAGTGCCATGCTGCATAGGAGGAGGTCGTGACATGCACATTGCATGACACTACCTCCTCCTACGCAACGGAATTGGGCCGGCTCGACCGGGGAAAGTGGCAGCATCGCTGTCGCATTTCGTGCGGTTTTTGAGTGGCTGGTGGCCCATTGGGCGTGGGGGAGATGATAGGGGGGCAACGCATCTGCGTAACAATCATGCGAATGTCCATGGGCGCCTCTAGTCATGGAAGGCTCGGATTTATCGTTTGCCCCCTTATACTATAAAAAAAAGGTAACGACGTATATTCAGATGTTACGTGGTGCGTTAATAATCGTATATTCTTACGTTTCGTCGCTCGTATCCATAATAATAATGCATAATGGGTTTTCCTTATACTCCACCTGAGCAGAGGAGTGCAACAGGACAATCATTATTCATTACTATCCATTTTTCTGCTAAGTACAATGTTCTTTGAAAAATGTATTAACTGCCAGAGATCCTTATTACACAATGTGAAGCACTGAACACATAATGATTGTATGTAAGTAAATACAACAGATAATAATTTCTTGCTGAGCTTCACTTTTAAATTTCTTAATAAAATAAATAGGTACCAAGTAGATGTTATATTTGTTAATTACTGGATTATCTTTGACTAAGTTGTTTTTGTATTTATTTCGATACGAGAACGATTTTTATTTTAATAATTTTATATATATTGTATTTGAAATTAATTACTACATTATCTTGTTCTATACAGTATCTGTAATATGAAAATAATGTTACCCTTTGACTAAGTTGTTTTTGTATTTATTTCGATACGAGAACAATTTTTATTTTAACAATTTTATATATATTCTATTTGAAATTTATTATTATACTTACTTTTAATTATAAAGTAATACTTACAATTATAAAATAATACTTACAATTATTTCGAGAAATTCCAAGATTTACAGTGAACGTCTCAAAGCCTTCCATATAAAATGTGCAACTGATAAATTATGCACTTTGTAAAAACATTTTAAACCTTCGCGTAAGGTTGATACTTCATGGAAATATGTTTAAATTTTGCACATTTTTAAGACCTTTTCAATAGAATATGTATTGTAAAAACGGCTTAAAGTCATGCGCGTTAGGTTGACGTTGCCAAAAGTTATGTTTATGTACAATTAAGGACGCTTAACAATGACAGTTCAGTATGAAATCGTACATCTTGTATTTTTGTATTCCTATCACGACAAAACTGTTTTTTAACAATGTACAAACTATGAAGTGCCATCTATTAGTAGGTAGTGAAACAGATGAAACTGGATGAACCTCAGTCATTCCCGAGTACACACACAGGTGGCTCTGATCGTTCGTCTTAGCTTCCAACAGATGGCACTAGATGTATGAAATAACCCAATAAAATGAAACATCTGGAAGACAATGAAAAGAAACATTGGAACAGCGGGTTCTTCGGGCTATCGAACGACCGGGTGCCACGCTGTGCTCTCTCGGGATATATGGTGAGTGAACACAGCTGGTGGTATCTCAGTTGTTCCCTAGTTCTCACAGATCTACAGCCGAAGCTTGAAGATTCTCACGGTTCTACAGATTCAGCTTGAAGACTCTCACAGTTCTACAGCCGAAGCTTGAAGATTCTCACGGTTCTACAGATTCAGCTTGAAGATTCAGATGTTTGAAGTCCCTCACAGTTCTCTAGATTCTGCCAGAAGACATTTTAAGAAGGAATGCAGAAACGGTTTCGTAGTTCTGCGGTTCTCCTCCTCACTGGCTATTGGTTCTCAGACCATCTGTATCGCGCCATACCACTGCTGTCGTTTTATGACAGCTTATACATTTTATAAAAGTAATCTATAATATTCACTGTTAAATTAAAAAAATATATAATTGTCAGTATGTAAAGCCGGGAACTACCTGTGTATTTCGCGAATGCTGTAACTCGTGTACTGTACCCGGTTAAGCCCGTGGTATAACCCGTACAGGGACGAAATTATTTGTGAAATATTTTAGTCAGAGCATGGTACGACAATCCGACTCACACTTGGCTGTTGTAAAAACTACGGACCACTTAATTTTAATATGAATCGAAAGTGATTTCATTTAAAAGTGTATGTAATTTGAAAGTTTGTATTCTCTTTATATTATTGTGAACATTGTATGTAAATGCTCCTTTAACTGCCAAGTGAAGTAATGGTTATCAATGTTGCAAGTTACATTGTGCTATGGGAACGTTGTGACTTGGGTTCGTTTCATGTTGTTTCATGCATCTCACAAGATATGTAAGGTTATTTCCTATCGCTGCATCAGGCCCCGTTCGAACGAGTGTTTTTTTGACGCGCGTTAAGAAATCCGTCATATCGTGGGCCAATCGTCTGTTCACGCCGCGGCGTTTTTTACGTGTAGTGTATGGGCGCTCGTATCTTCCGTTCCAGCGCTATTGTAACACGTGATAAAATAGCACTCGGTTTTACGAGAGAGGTTCCAAAAGCTATTCAATCTTTCTCAAATATTGTCAGTCAAAAGAAACTTCGGTAAAGTGCCAGTGAATAACTCAACTTGTGTGGACGTGGTGTAAAATTGGTTTTAGTGCGAAATTTTCGCGTACCCTTAATAATTAATTAACAATATGATTCGTAATACCCCTAGTCCCTTAATAATTAATTAATAATATAATTCGTAATACCCCTAGTCCCTCAAACGAGTACTGGATGTCTTCTTGCTGCTACCGGCGCCCATGAATATCAGCATAATTAACATGCCGATGTCGCATCACAAACCGCACGAAACGCGACACCGGAGATGTCACTTTACGTCGGTGGCACGTGAGCGATAGATCGTGCCGGCCCGATTCCGCCGATATGCGGCATGGCAATACCTCTCACTGCATATATTTATGAATTTGTTTTAGATATATTTCAGGATATCTCGATTTAAGGCCGGTTTCACAGGTTTCAATTAAAGTAACAATCCCCTTATTTTTTTATAGCATAGGAGGTAATGAGCATTTGGGCCACTTGTAAATAAGTGATCACCAACACGCATAGACATCCGCAACATCGGACGACTCGGACATGCGTCGCCGGCCTAATGCAGTTTCAATTACGACTTTAGCTTTCATAGGTTCTGATTCTCTAAGCTCTATCTATCTCTAATGTGTGCTAGTTAAGAATTAAGTATCGTATAGTTGATAATTTAATAGTTATCTGAGCATACCGGCCCTTGCGTTATTGGTTTAGTATTTGTAAGGACACAAGAATTTGTTTTGGAAAAAAAGTCTTGCGTCCTCTTACAGACTTTAAATACCTAAAATTAAATTCATGTAGTATAAATATATTAAATGTGTAACATGTTTCGACCGAATGTACTCGTATGTAGTCAAAAAATAAAACGATAACATTTCGTTTTGTTAAATACGTTAATATAAATACAAAAACTAAACTTGTGTAAAAAATGAAAGCCTACTTTTAATGAGATTAAAACTTTTAAAACGGCAATTCTCGCTTATACCTAAAGACTGTAGAATTTACTCCATAATAAACGATCTAAGGCGTGTAGTATGAATGAAACATGCTGAGTAACATAGTATGAAAGTGCAGCGATTGGGCACTCGATAGTCGCGCTTTACCACGCTTATGTCGATATCGTCTCTCGAGCACCTCTCGCTTAGAGTCATGTTCGTGGATAAGGAGGAAACTCCAGACGCGTGTCGCAGCTGACGGTTTTTAATTTCTCGACCTATACAGTCGTAAACCCAGTATATGTTTCGACTTAATCAAGAGAAAGTATATTTTTACTCATTTACATAATTTTGATGAAAGTAATACAAAAAATCCATTAGACTTCTATTTATTTCGCAATTTTTAGTGTTTTTTTTTAACGCGTGAAAAGCATAGTCGTTTCCTTTTTTATAGAGACATGTTGGCAATTTGTAAAGTACACGGAACACGCACTGCACCGGTATTTCTTGTATTTCGAGTGCGGAGAAAGCCGCGATGGTCGCCACTCGCCGCTCGTCTGTAAATCAAACGTGTACACGAAGTTCTGCACTGGGGAAGGGAAATGGATGTAGTTAATGTCAGCAACCGTGCACTTACGTTAGAACTTACAAATTATTATGATGTGAGATATTGAACCCACGAGTATGAGATATGGCAACGCGGGCCGTAAGGACATTCTTTCCGTAATCAGTCGAACTGTTAGGGCTGGACAAGTGCCGCCAATCAGTAGTAGGTCCCTCCGAAAAAAAAAAAGACATTCTTTCTCGCAGCTTGATATAGCATCATAATTCAATATAGCTTAGTATACCACAGAGCTTTCAGAAAAAAGTCTTAAACCAATGCGTTCTCCCCGTGATGACCTACGGGGCCGAAACATGGCCTCTTCATTTAGCACTGGTCCGCAAGTTTGCGGCAGCGCAACGGGCTATTTAGTGCTATGTTGGGTGTTTCTTTGACCGGTAGAATTCGCAACAAAGCCATAAGGCAGAGGACTAAAGTTTCCGATATCACACGAAGAATATGCTCGCTGAAGTGGCAATGGGCTGGTCACACACTCAGAAGATCAGATGTCAGATGGGCCAGTAAGGCTCCGGTGTGGAGGCCGCGTTCAGGTAAACGAAGTGTTGGTGGACCGTTCATCAGGTGCATTTTCGTGCCGTAGCTGGTCCGGGATGGATGCGAGTAGCAGGACATCGGTCATCTTGGCGTTCACTAAAGGAGGCCTATGTCTAGCAGTGGACCGATAAGGCCTGATAATGATGATGATATATTAAACATGTATAACGATAGGGAAGGTGACTGCAAGGGCGAAATAAGCAATTGCCTTTCCACTCACTTTGAGCATGAGTATAACATATACATGCCTTTCTTTTTTTTTGTGACGCGGGGAAACGCATTTACTTGCCTTCACCGGCCCTGGAGGGCGTCCAGTGGCGTGTGTGTGTGTGGGACTCGCGACGTATGATAGTGCCGAATACCCACAAAAACCACCGCGAGAGCCATCTGTGCCGCCCTTGGTGAGGTGCCCCGGAAGAACAAACATCAGGGCACCTAGACGGCTAGTCAGCCCCCTTATGGGACCAACTCCACCTCCACAGATGGGGTTGCCCCGCACTACAGGACAACCCCACCGACTTTGGGACAGTGCAATGGGGTGAGGTCCCCATCCTCGCCCCTTGTCCCGTGCGCAAAAGCGCCACCTCCTTTTACTCTTTTGTCCCCTCTTCTTATAAGAGGGGTACAAAGAGCGGCTCCCCCCCCTGCTCTCTCTAGGCTAGGCTCCTACTGATCCTTAAGCCCCCTCTTCTTATAGGAGGGGTGCAAATAATCCCTCTCGGTTTAATTGGCTTCGCATAGGTTCACCCCAGGCTACTAAGCCCCACCGCCATGACAAGGCTTGAACCATGGTGGGGAACATACACATACCTTTTTTTTTTTTTGTTGACGCGGGGAAACGCATTTACGCTCCTTCACTGGCCCTGGGTATGACCAGTGGTGTGTGGGGCTCGCGGCACATTATATGGTGCCGAATGCCCACAAACCACCTCGACGGCAAGTCAGCCTCTTGAAGAGATCAGGGGTACAAATAGCGTCACCTCCTCGGTTCAATTGGCTTCGCCCAAGGTGTCTCGGATCACCCCAGGCTAATGAGCCCCACCGCCACGACAAGGCTTGAACCATGGCGGGGAACATACACATACCTAGTCTACGCAACCTTTTTTTCGTATTATTCTTTTCATTGGTATCTGTCGTATTTTATGGAATTATGACATCGTTATAAAATTCGTTTTGTTAAGGGAAAAAAGGTCTAACTATCGTCAAAAGGACGAAAGTATGTCAATACGAAGATCCTTTTGCAATCCTGCGATCGTTGAATCACGAAAAGCTGTTGATATAATTTCGGCTAAATAAGTGGTACAGTGGCGTAAAAATAGTAGGGGAAGTCGCCAAAATGCCACAAGACCCGGTCCGAGGGGACACCGATCTGAGAACAGTGTCCTCGTGTGGAACATAATTTCAAAACAAACAAACAAATATTCACTTGTTAAGTTCCACTAACCTGGGAGACAGAGGGCCCCATCCGATGCATATGTCATTTGCTACGGGCCCTGAATTTTGAACGATTGATTCTCTGGATTTACGCGACTGCCGCGTTATCGTTTTCAGGATAATTCTCTGTGGTGTTCCTTTTACCTGACTACATAAAGCATGTTTGTAATACTATGGTGGCTGTACACCGCGGTGTAGGGTCACTGGTTTAATTGACTAATTCGTGTTGCAACTGGCGTAAACTATGTACCCCTCGCCGGCCAGTTGGCGCCCAGCCCCGAGGCGGGCACCCCCATATCCCGGGGGTCAGAAAAATAAATAAAAGTAGGGCAGCTGGCGTTATAACATCAAATTACTGTTTATTGTTAGAGAGGCAAATACCTACTACTCGGGATTAAAACGTCCGACTTTTAGGTTTCAATTATTTTATTTTTCATTAAAACCCTGACCTGATAGACTTGGCTTTTTGTGGATCGAAATGATATGTCATGTCCGCTGCAATGTTAGGTAGGGAGCTAACAGAAGAAAAACTGCTCGATACACTCAAATACATCAAATTATTGACTGGAAAAATTAGTAACCGACCTCATGTGTGATCGGTTACAAGACAAATATATGTATAAAAAAAAACATTTTTACCTTTAGGTAATATTGTCCGTTTGTCGTCGTGTTGCATCCGTCAAAAGCACACAGAGAGTCTAGTAGAAGACTTAGAATCATGAAATGTAGCAAGAAGTAAGATCATGTTACAGATGAGGACAAGAAGTACCTACTTTATAATTCCTATATCACAAGAAGAAACCTATAAAAATTATATTTATAGTTAACCTGACCAGGCGAACGTTGTTTTGCCTGGTTGGGTAAACAACCCTTTTCGCACAGGTGTATGAAAAGTGGATAGTAGCCGATTCTCAGACCATTCCATATACATATAAAGTTTGGTAAAAATCGGTGTAAGGTACCTAACGGTGTGACACGACAATTTTATATATACAAAATAATTACAGAATTATATCAATAATTTAATTAAAATATGTGCACTTAGTGTTTCATACAAGATGTGCGAAACTTGTTTATTTTCTTAGTTTTAGTCTCGTTATGTTCGTACCACTGGTACATAACCTCGACGCGGTGTTTGTGTAAAGGTGTTTTAACAGTAGCTACGGATCATATCCACGCTCAACTCATACAAACACTCAACACTTTCCCTGCACGTAAATATGAAGTGTTAGTGTCGTGTCGGTTCACGTGTGCATTTTAGCAGTGAAACTTCTGAGTGGAATTCGGAGGAGGTTGCCCTTTAACGTTTCCATAATTTTTTTTATTATAAAAAATTCTAATGTTGTTTGATTCCTTTCAACAACAGGCGTGTGTGTACAAACTTTCTTCAAATGTGTCTGGTACTGGTACTTATATGGAACAACATATGAAACGTTTCGACGTTCCTTATATATAATTATGTTATATCATCATCATCAGCCCTTACCGGTCCACTGCTGGACGTAGGCCTCTTTGAATGAACGCCAAGACAGCCGATCACCTGTTGAACGATATATATGTATGTATGTACAGAAGTGAAACCGCAGGCCACAGCTAGTACATGCAACTCAGGACGTAAAGCCCAACTGTTTCATGAGCTGTCCACGTATGGCCGATGGTAGCTGGTGAGGAATTGTTTCCTCGTTACAAGTAATTTCATGTAATAACTAACAGTGCGTGTTGTTACTGCAATTAAATGTTTTCATTTTTTAATAAAGTGCCGTCTTGTTAGCGTTCTTGTACCGCAGTCGTGATTCGGCCTGGCTGCGACAGTGAATGACAGGAGCAGAATTGCTAATAAATTATACAGTAAAACCTTCCATGGAATCGCTCTTTTGATTGGTAAAAATCTTTTGAAAATCCGTTGTACAGATTTTGAGAAAATCGATCACATACAGACGGGCAGCCTTCTTGATATCAGTTCCATAATAAAAGATAAAATATTAGAATGTTTTTATTCATCCCTCTGACACTAGAATAGATATTCCATAATAGATAGAATCAGCTATAATCATAACGAATGTATCATTCGTTATGATAACATATATGAAACAGCTTAAAACAGTTTCTAAAGTAAAAAGTTTACAATAAATTCCAAATCGTTCTATTACCTGTACCTATCCGCGGTGTCTCCCGCGGAGTCCACCCCCAAAAACTTATTTAGCAAAAGTCCGTCTTAGTGAGACACAAAATTTTAAACTCCTAGTAGAACTAGCAGCAGCTAGAAGCTTCTGAGATTCGAGATGAGCAAGTCGAATGTGAGTTACACAGGTAGCCGATTTTCGGAGCTATTGAATATGCATATAAAGTGTGGTAAAAATCGGTAAAGCCGGGTTTCGGAGGAGTATGTTAACTATATTATATTGTGACACGAGAGTTTTATATATAATACATAGACATATAGATTTACGTTTAAATGTAGTGTCTTTTTGTAAAATGTAGTGCCCCGCTGCATCGCAGCAGAATTGGGCCGGCACGAGCCTGGAGGCACGTTGCACTTACATAATGACAGCTTCGGTGTTGCGTTTCGTATGGTTTGTGTGCAGCCGATGGCCCATTGGGGGGGAAGAAATAAGGGGCGTAAGTCACGGGCGTCGGTAGTCGCAAAAAGGCTCCGATTTCTTTTTTGCCCTCCCCTAGACTATTTGAATAAATGGTTAATTGATGATAGAGGTCGTGGAAGAGAAAATACAGTTGAGAAACTCTGTGCCCCCTGCTAACACACCTTATTTGCATCCAATCTAGATAAAAACTACGTGAAATCCACACTTAAGCTTTCACCGTAAGTTACTGTGACCAGAAGATTACATTTCGTGTGCGCACTCTTAATTATATGTTAAACCGGTTTGAACGCTCATATTTTTGGTTCAAATGCTTTCACGTGTGTTTGCACACGTATTAAATTTCTCTTATCAATTATTAATTAAATCTAAACACAACCTCACTTCGTTAGTCGTTAGTGCGACACATGTCTTCGCTATTTTGATTCTCTTTACTCGTGTAGGTACCGGATGCCTGTAAAGCATAATGTCGTAAACATCGTCTTGCTAAGAAGGTTTTAGTAGATAATGGATCATAAGTCTAAGACAAGTCAAGTTCTCGCTATCCCATTGGCTTATCCCATATAATGTGTCTATCAGAAACAACAACACATCTTCATGCCACTTCCCTAGTGGAGAAGGCAGAGAGAACTGTTAAATACTTACATGTGTTGATTCGTTAAGTCAGGATGACATATGGAGGGCCGTGTGACCATCGTTGAGATGAATTCTAGGTGAGACGTGTATGATGGCAAGCTTTGACACATCACTGAGGTACACACCCAAGGTGTCCTCATCTCATGGCTTCGGGGCCGTACAGGATATTGTATGTGCATAACGCGGTCACCAGCTGTCACAGGTGTCGTCACAATACAGACTATGTAAATAGTTTGACAGACATGCAACAAGAACCTAGAAGTAATATGTCGCAAAGTTTCCCGATATGTATAAAACGAAATACCACTCGTAGATTACTCACGAAATCTCGGAAACTATAACACCTACAAACTTGAAGTTTGGGAAGTAGATTAGGTTCCTTTAAAAGTGAAGACCTCCGCTAAGAAGAAATTTTATGAAATTCCACACCCCAACACCGTACATATTTGTAAAGCTTGCTCCATACTCCATGGCCCATTGCAGAGAAGGAGTAAAAGAAGACAACGTATCGGAAATTATGCGGGTGTACATGAGCGTTGGTAGTCGTAAAAAGACTTCGACTTCTCGTTTGCATAAGACTTAATGACTACCGACGCCTGTGGACATTCGCATGATTGTTACGCATCTGCGTTGCACCCCTATCGTGCTCACCCCCAATGGCCCTTACCTAAACCCGCGCAATGCCTCTGGTGTCATAGGAATAAATAACATTACAGTTGGTGGAAATATAAAATGGTTGAACATACATTTAATATCAATCGGCGACAAAGATTTATTACAGCATTCAGTATGTGGAATAGAGCATTTTTAACAGAAATCTAGTGCTTACGTCAGCGAGCTGTGCTAGCGATTGAAGCGTGGTAACAATTCCTACGCATTTGTCCCACACATCACGTGACGTCATCCCTTCTTTTGTATCATTAATCATGTGTAGCTGTCGATTTTCTCCATCCTTATAGTTCTGTGTTATTTCGTGTAATCACTGAGCAGTGTTAAATAAAAAATATTTTACAGTAGCAACGCATATTGATGTCTTAAGTTTACGCGATTGTTACTCATTACAAAAAACTAATTTTACGGATTCTTTAACTAGCCCGACGTTGCAGAAGCTTTACAGCAACCATGGTCACGGGTGGACTGAGATGACCGATGTCCTGCTGTCATGAATTATTGAAAGTACCCCAAAAATTATAATTTGCGTTGATCGGAACAACTAAATAATTATGATTTTTTCAAATCTCTCGGTCTCGACTGCAGTTTTACCTTTTATTAGTTCCATCCTTAAGAAGTCCCAGTAACGCTTTTGGCCCAACACAGGAATCAAGGTATTCGGTTGAACGTGCTTACCACTGAAGCGCCCACTGGGCTGTCTAGTGGTAAAAATGCAAGTAATCTAAATACATAATTTAAGGTCCCTACGTAAAAGATGAATTTTTATAACTCTCTTTTAATAGGCCCAGTTTTCGTGATCCTGAAATTTCTCCAATTCGATTTTACAAGAGAAATATTTTTATAATAATTATTTAATTTTAAAATAAAGCATGATTTTGTCTCGCGAGCTCCAAACGTAGTCTCTCTACGGAGTCTACGGATTCTCTACGTTATATATACCACATATTAACGGTAACCGTAAATTTATCCGTGAAAAAGAAAATTCCATCACTTTTTTTTTAACTAACTGTTACCCACGACTTCGTCCGCGTGGGCTAGAAACAAAACTAAAAACAAAAGTAAATGTTAACATTTTATTATTCTGATGCACGAGCTATATTTTGTAAAGTTTCATTAAGTAGTTCCGTAGCTTTTACGTGAAAGATTTTATTTTACAAACATCCATGCATGCATGCATGCGCAAATTTGGAATTTGGTACAGTTAAAGTCTATATTGAGAAGAGGTGCAGGTAGCTAATAATTTAAAATAGTACGCAATCCATTTTATTATTTTAATGAAACCAAACGATACACACACCACTGTGCGCACACCTGCACACACTCGTGTAAAACGTTTTATAACCAAAGAGTCAACTTTCAAACTCAATAATTTGACTTTTAATCATTATTTTTACGAAACGCTTTTATTTTTTTAGTCGATTTTATTTTTATCGATCACTAGTCTATCTTAAAATGCTGCACGTAGCACAGTTAGCTGCTATGGACTACGTGCTTTCGCGTGTGCTACGAATAGCACGTTTGGTGGCGCCAACTCATATCTCCCCGATATTGTTACTGAAGCATGTTTCTGATCCAAATTCATAATTAGTTTGTACTTGCAGCAAGTGGCAACAAGCACGAGTGCTAAAAGTTTTCACTTGAAAAATAATTTTATTAGTAGGTACAAACCTTCTGTGGTTGTAGGTAATATAAACACAATAATTTATATTGTTTAGTTTAGTGACTTTTATAAGGTTAATGAACTGCCAAGGCTGAAGGATGAAAGGGTTTTGCGCAGTAAGTAAATAACAATTCCAAAACCTTCCATAAAATCAACAATACTTCTCAGCGCTCGGCCCTCGCCATGCCTGGCGTGCGGTGAGCGTTACATGCTGGAAGTGTATATTTTAACTCCCGAAATTATGTAATACTGTGCGGTATACATTATCTAGTAGAATCGAGATTGAGTGATTTTATTTTTTCATATTCGGAAATCGGTCGACAAAAATTAAAGCCAAAACCTGGATTAATGAATTAAAACAAAAGCAGTTCTCTTTTTATTCTAAAAAAGATATTCAATTTATTCAAATAAATAATAAAATTGCAATCTAGAATTTATTGATGAAACCCGTAATACTTATTAATATAATAATAATACTTATTAATAATACTATAATTAAACTGTATACTGTGCCTCTACGTTTCGATTTTATATAAACTCTATGGTATCGTTAAATTCATAGAGAGTTTAATATAAATTAGATAGAATGGCTGTTTGTAATGTTAATGTATCTAATGTCTCTAGACATATGTGAACAACAATAAAATACAACAATTAAAATTATTTAATATATCATTGGGGGGGTGGGGAAGGATGGCATCGCATCAGCATAGTAATTATGTGGATGTTTATGAGCGTCGGTAGTCGTAAAAAAGCGCCAATTTCTCGTTTGCCCCTGTTCCATAAAAAAATATAGTTGAAAAAAAGTCTTCTACAAATAAAACTGTTTTCAGCTAATTATGATCCATACATGCATGCAACATAAGTAACTGATGACGGTGAGACAGTGTCTTGGCGTCTCCAGGTCTAAATAGCTCTGGCCGGGGGCCTGCGCATCACAGCCAATACTTTAATGCCAACAGTATCTGGCACAGCCCTTTATTGCATGAACAAAAATGCACACACAAGGGCAGGTCAATGTGCAGAAATAGTACAGGGCGGCGCAGGCCAATTGATGTATGGCGGTGTTGCTTCTCTAGAACCTATTCTCGTGTCGGTGTACTAAATACTTTAAATACTGGAGTATTATATCTGCCCTACCCTGCCATAATTAGTAATAATTTCAAGTGACGTAATATAGAGGATTCTCCAGTTGAAATAAATAAATTAGCTTCATTTTCAGGAGCGTCAAAAACACAATGAGTTACAATTTATATTGAATACTTTTTATAGTACAGGGGGACAAACGAGATATCGGAGCCCTCTTACGACAAGCATTCTCATGAACATCATCATAATTACTAGATTATTGTTATTAATATTTAATAATTTTCACAAATAACAATATTATAAATATACGTAAGTTACTACTTACAATGGGAAATAAAAGATTTTGGTTAATTTTATAAGCCATATAATGTTTATCCTCAAGTATTTTCTTTTTCCCTACAAATCATGTAAAATAAAAAATAAAATGTTCTAAAAACTAAGTCCTATTAGGTGCACGTGTACTAAGGTTTCCACGAGCTGAGGCTTGCCCGGGACCCGGAACACCAGCAGCTAAAGGCGCATGTGCATCCTTGAAACCTCCCCCGTTACCCGACCCCCCGGCCCACTGCACACGCCTGTGTCAGGGGGATGGGCGCCACCGCTGAGTGGGAAAAGGTCACGGTTTTCAATTTATACCTGTAAACTAATTACCGTACATGAAACATTGTTCAATGTTAATAAAAATATATAGGTAACAAATTTTGTTTATGCAATAATTTCTTTTAAAAAATGATAAAATTATGTCCGTTGTCTAGTAGCTGTAACTATTGTCTGTGTCTGTGCTAGCATATGCATATGCAGCGTGATAACTATTGTCTGTGTCTGTGCTAGCATATGCATATGCAGCGTGATAACTATTGTCTGTGTCTGTGCTAGCATATGCAGCGTGATAACTGTTATATGTAATAATAATAAAAATATTATTAATATGGATATAGATTGAACTTGGAATTAATTTACAACGTTTGGATACTTCATTCTTTATTTTGGGACATTATAGCTAATGTCCCAAGAGGATGATGTCTTACTAAGGAAACAAATGAGAACATAGCAATTTATTACTACGGAGTATTCGGTCTGTTTCCAACAGATCGAAGTGAATGGATACTGAATAATATGGTGAATGGATTTTCTGACGTACATAGACGTAGGTACCATAGAGCCAAAAGCGGAACGGTTTCAGAATTATAAAACTGCTTCAAAGACAATTCAAAATTCACTGGACAGGCTTACCGCCAAAATGTATTAGAATCCGTAGTTTTAATTTATTTTACCGCAATTCTCTTCCTTATTATAAAATAATTACCAAAAATATGATTATCGAAAGTAGTACGATAAAGTAGTGAAATGTTTTCATATGACACGAGCGTAGTCGCGTGCTAAAAGCTAGTGTAGTACTTGAAAACTGATACATAACTTGTTGGATTTTCTTATAACATAAAGGGGCAAACAAATAATCCGAACTACTAGGTGACTACCGAAATCAATTACCACCAGCCATTATTCAGATTTGTTGATCCCCCCCCCCCTTTTCATCCCCCCAATTGGCGACGGGCGACTCACAATCCGCACGAATGTAGCGCAACCGTTACTCTACTACGGGATTATGTGTAAGAGGTCTGTCGTGCCAGCCCCGTTTGTTGCCAATCCAGCATGGCACTAGCTCTTACTAAATACGTAACATGTACTAAAAATATTTCATACGAGACTATACGTTCTAAATAACCTGAAAGTTACCTCTCAGTCTCCCGTCCGGGTATAAATATCCTGAAAGTTACCTCTCAGTCTCCCGTCCGGGTATAAATATCCTGAAAGTTACCTCTCAGTCTCCCGTCCGGGTATAAATATCCGGTCTCTTTTTTTGGAAATATATAATACAGTAGATGTCAACCATTTAGCAGCGTGTGTCCCCACCCTTATTTCGGGGATGACCAATCAAAGGGCGCTCTACCGGAAAGATGGCTCCTCTTTGTGTTATATGAAAGGGGCGCAACTGGGAGCCACCCTCACCGGTGTTGTGGGTGATAAATCATAGAGCATAGAACATAGAAATTGCATTTTTACGAGGTTGTTTATGTTACTATTACATTATTACAGAGATAATATTTATCTTTGTGTGTTTATAAGGAATAAACTACGGAGCGATTTCAAAAGTCCATCATCGTTAGAATGTCACATTATAGTTGAGTAACGTAGGTTATCTCTTATTGCCATAAAAATAAGTGTGAATACGATAGGAATACTTTATGCTGTTGAGATAGAAAAATATAATTCCCAATATTGAGAAATCTTTCACGCAAAAACTAGTGAATTGATTGGGATCAAATTGGGCTTAAGTAACTGATACTTGTTACATATACTTAGTTATCTATTTCTATTTTTATTTTATAAATAAAAGATGGACGAAAGTAAGANNNTATATGTGTGTGTGTGTGTGTGTGTGTGTAGGTTGATACGTTCGTTCATAAAAAAGGGTATGTTTTTTTCCCATAGAAACTAGAAAAAACGAGTTGGCGCTAATGTTATAAGTTTTTTAAAGTACATACGTACACGTTGTTTTTAAAATCATAATCAAAATCATTGGATGATAATCTAAAGGTTTATGAGTGTTATGAACATGTATAAGCCGCATAAAGACCTTATTGAATTGTCTGAATATATAAAAACCGTGTTCTCTATTTCGTACTTCCTGACCTTCCCCTACTGCTCCGTGTTCTATTCCTACTTGTACATCTAAATAGCGGGTCCCAAGGGCATCTAGGACCCGAAAGCAACAGTTGGATCGATCCACCTCACACCCGAAGCATCGCCATGGCGACCTGCAGCCATGACCCGGAGG
>JAFELO010001095.1:0-28134 GCA_017140195.1 Eumaeus atala | reverse complement strand
GTACACCACTCCCTAAAACGCGCCTTTAGGTGTTGGAGTTTCGTGAAATTCGTTACACTACAGAGTGCAGACCCTAAATCCTATATCTCATAGCGTTATAGTATATTCTCTTTCTTAAGAATGTAGCTATAGTAATACACAATCTTACAAGTCTGACTTGTACTTCCAGAGCAAGGCGCGAACAGGCAAACAAGAGCTCTTCAGCTTTATTAACGTATCAGTAATATTAGTGTAGATGTAGATATTAGACATTAAAATGATAAACTAACGGACACATTATGGCCGACCTTGACCAGAAGTCCTTTGGGTCGTCCTTGGGCACTTCGCCAGAGCTGTGCGCTGTTCGTGAGTTTGCAGGAAGTTCCCTTCCTATGTCATCATTAGATCATCAAGAGCCATTGAGTAGCTGCGTCCTCAATGACCGCGCTAATTGTTGTCTTAGCTGCACTTCTGTTGATATTGGCTGTACCCGCGCATTTCAATCGCTTAAAATCCACTCGAATAAAACTTCTCTATTTTTCGGAATAAAAAGTTTTTTATGTTGTGCCTAATGTTGTGTTAAACTTAAAATATTCAGTAGTTTTTGTGTGAAATCATAACATACATACAAATTATGCAATTTATGACATTCTTAGGATTGACGCCCGTGAATAAATTGTATCTTAATAAATTATATAAATAAAATCTTTTCAGTACAAATTAAGAAAATCGATAACAGACGGACAGCTTTTGGGTGCTTTATTTTATAAGTACAGATCATTGCATGCTTGCCTTAGTATTAAATAAATTCGAGTCGTATCTAGTAATTTTGTTTTGTCCTGTTCCATCCTATTTTGTAAAAAACTGTATCAGTTTAGTTGAGCAGTTTCGGAGATATGCGTGACATAATATATAAAGGAGATGGAGGTAACGCCAAGTTCAATGCTTCGTTAATTGAAACACATTGTGTTACTTTCTTTATTCTTACTGTGGTTCTTATTGGTTCCGGGGAACATCCGACACACCTTTGTGAACTCAGTGAAAGTGAAATTATTTATTAAAATATACCGGTTTTTTAGAACATGTTATACTTGTTAATGTCTATGTTCCGCTTGTAACTATGTTTTGTTGACAGTGTTTTGTTGGATCAATCAATGTGTTATCAATGATATTTATATATACGTTAAGCCCTCGCTAACTCCATTCTAGACATCGTTTGTTATTTGTTAAATCCCAAATGGTAGTAAACTTAAGTCGCGCCCAAAATTCTCAGATAAACATCGTGTTCTCTAGTGTTTTGTTTACCTACTTAGTGTTATCCGTTAAAAGGTTTCGTGGTCCTATCAATATGATCATTTATATCTATTTTATTATATATTATGATCATTTAAATTGCTTAACATATCTATCCTATCGTTTACACATACACTGAAAAAGTCTTCAACAAAATTATGGTTTTGTAAAGTCTTTAATCCTGCAAAGTGTTCAAAACGTCAGGATAGTGAATCGCAATAAAGTCTGTTTAAGTGCTTTTATAATGAGAAGTTTTGATTTAATTTAATAAAGCAGGTTCGCTCAATAAAAGCGGACGTTGCAATCACCTACACGTTTTATAAATTACCGATACAATTAGGTAATATTCAATTTACTGCCGCCGCTATTAAAGTGTTCCGGTGTGAAGGACTTGCCATCCTATTTCACACATAGCAATAATTACACCTTGCCGACTTAGTTGGGCTCGTCGTGGGATTGTAGTGAAGTAAAAGGCCTATTACATTTACCGATTGACTGGATCAGTGGTGTGACAATAGGACGACAAGTCGGGATAGTGCCATAAGTCTGCGGTAACCGAGGCGACCGGGCAAAGTACGGTACACACGTAACATTTATTGGCTAAGCTTCTCCACCAGTATATTTTCTCTATCATAGATCAATATATTTAATGTTTCTCTGTGTTGAATTCGGTCCCCTATTTGGCCGTCCAGATCAACATGTACTTGGCAAATTGATCATACAAACATATCGTTTCTTCATGTACTGCATATAAGGTTTGTATACCTATAACTTTCCCGGATTGTTTTTTCAAGGCCTCTTCTTCCTATTCATTAAATTCTGTTAGGCATCGTAGACTTGAAATCGCAAAAGACCTTATAACGCGGTACAATAAATTTAATTAAGACGGATTTTATCGCGGTTTATTTAAATTATATTTTACATGAGTGGTTTTATAAAGTGTGGAGGTGAACTTAAATACTGTGTATTTGCTGGTTTACTATGTACGGCGGAGGTTTGCAAAGTCAGTGAATTTGAATTTGCCATCCCATAGGCCCGTAATATTCTTTTTGATTTGTCCTCGAATTTTTGACTGTCTGCTCGAAGTTTTTACTGTGTTTTTGTTGTGTGTGTTTAAGTTTCATTTAGGTAACTCGATTAATGCCTACTTTTTAACAATTTAAATGCCGCCAAAAGGCTTCTTTTATTACTATTTTTGCCCAAAATTTGAGAAAGAAGTGGCTTCCTACGAAATATTAAGAAAAAAATCAATTTATAGGTTATATTCAGCCATGTCACGGACTTATCAAACCGCCCTAGTATCCGCGGCCCTTCGTAACTTAGTTTTGTGCACTCTTTTTGAGCTTAAAGGTTTCCAACCCCTGTTTTATACTTTCAAAAATTTCAGATATGGCATATTGTCTTGTAGCATTTGCGTCGTGATATATTATCGTCTCGTATTTCTCAAAATATGTAATACACATATTTTGTTAAGGTAGTTTAGAACAACGAAATGACAATTTTCGTATTCACATCAGGTATGAGCAATCGGTTATATGTAATGTAACATTGGACTACTTCAGACCGTTTGGTTACTGGCGTGGCGCGACAGAACCGTCCCAGGAGTCTTAAAATACACCTTTCAGCTGCTCCACCAACTGAAATTAACATTCCTAAAAGTGAATATGTTTACGCATCTCGCTAATTACATGTAACTAACGATTTCGAAAGCTGCGTAATGCTTATTGTTAGCAGAAAACTCTCAAAATGCATCAGTTTATTTGTATTTTATTCTTTACCAGATGCATCCCGCGGTTTCGTCTGCGAACTCCGCTCCCATTATCGTTGCATGATGGTCTATAGCCTATGTTAACTAATACGGAAAGACTTTTTCACATTGGACATGTATTTCCTGAGGTTCAAACAATGAAACTCTCCATATTTATATTAAGTATGGGTTAAATTGACGATGATCCTTAAACTGTTGCGTAATAGACGTAAGCGCCGTTAAATTTACAGCGTTACCCTTAGCATTAACATTTCACAGGACTTAAAGAGTAAAAGGTAGAGCCTAAATATTGTTTACTCTGTAATAAACTCCAAAATATAGAGCAATTTTAAAACATATATTTTTTGTAATAATGTTTATAGTTTATAATGGTACATGCAGGCAGGGGAAAGTGTACTTAGCACATCCGAACAGTTAACTTGTAAATCGCATCAAAATTCGTTTAGTAATTTAAACGGTTTGGCGTGTACTTCATGAACTGCGGAGAAAAGATATTGTTTTTATGTTAGGTCTATCAAACAATCGAACAAACACCGATTGGTGTTTGTTCGATTGTTCTAAAAGAACGATGTTCAAAATATGAAGTTAATAATAGCCCCTGACCTTTGACATTGTTATAAAAAAAGAATAAGTTTTGAATAGGGAATGTAAATCATAAATCATATCCATGTTTTTAAACGTACTGACGCTCGGTCCTATGAGCGAAAGAAAATCGAGCGCTCACTCTAGTATTAATTAAAGTAATGTTGTCCATTATTTAAACTGTATTTTGACGCCAAATGAAAAATATATCTTTATTTAGCAAAAGTAGGAACTCTCTATAAAGTAGTCTCATGTAGACCTAGTGTAGTGGAGTTTACTAGGTCTATAGAAGTTCATGTGTGTCTTTTTGAGTATTAAACTCAAGATGATAGCAAATCAAGGGCACCTGAATAAATCTGGTTATGGGCTCTGCACTAGCTTAATCCGGCTTTACAAATTAGAGGTATTGCATAGCGTGTTACGTAGAAAAACGGAGTGACTGCTGTCCTAAGGAATAGGTATAAGTAAGAGTGACGTGTATGTATTCATGAGCCACGTGTCACCGGAGTGATCTGTGTTGTAGGTCGAGCTTGTGGGATAGACGCGTGAGTCAGCCGTGCGCCGGCCTTGAGCTCGCATACTATAACGTAAACTCGCGGACCACTCAAATATTATTTTATTGGTTCACCAGCCAAGCAGTGACAGGGCGAGGTCGTTTCAGAACAATACTCAGATTATGCCGTAGGTAGCAGCCGTCTAACAACTGATGTGTCCGAGCACATTCTAGAAGCACACAAACTATATAATTATGAAATATAACATTTTATGCTCCTTGCCATGTACAGGTAAATAAGATTACGTGCTGAAGAATCTCTTACGTCTGGAATTCACGTTGTTTCCTTTTTATCCAAAAGGTGTCACTATTATATAAAGTAGGAATGTTTCGGATATGATTTCGTTTATCGTTCTGGGTTGGACGTCGAAGTGGAGCATCTATTTTTGCCACTCGAGGCCCGCGGCGACATTATTATAACCGACATATGAGCCTTACGCACTAAACGCTAAGTACCCAGAATAAACTCATTTTACTTTCACTACGTCGGTGCCTTAATGCAATAGCGTTCGTTGAAGAGCAATGTTAAGTACGGATATGTGGCAGAGTGCACGCACGTGCAATTGTGGACTCGCATGTAAAACCATGCGAGAGCATGCGACCGCGCCGATGTAACTATAATGCGTCCAAGTGTTAATAATGAAAGTGAGCAATGTGGGCGAAAGTGATACGCGTGAAATCAGATGAGATGGTGGGGCATCATGTGGGACTGCAACCAGCTGTGGTCTTTCGTTGCGTCAAGCGTTGATTCTCGCGGCGCCGTTGGCAGAGGGGCAGTACTTGAAGCCGGCGAGCTGCACCAACTTTGCGAAACCAGCGGTTATGCAAGGCGTGCCGATGCCAACTCGCGACCGCTCGTACGCCGCCGGAAGGAAAAGTGGAACGCGTCGCAGTGCTGCGGCCGCGCGCGCCGCCTTTGCACGCTCGCGCAGTGAAGTGCCCTTAGTGTCGTGTCAGTGTCGCTTTTAGAATATCGAATAGTGTTGCGCAAGTATACGCCTACTGCGGGATTATTTTAAACTAGATAATTAGAAGACGCGCGCCGCGGCCGAGCGGCCGACTATATCTGTACATAGTATAAGTAACGACACGTGCAACATGTCGTCACATGTGTCGGCTCCCTTACTCGACATTATCGCCAACTGAAGCTTATGCATGCATTCTGCTAACATTTCTAACTCATTCTCTCATATATAATATCACCTATATACCCAGGTCTCACTGTCAACGATTAACATAAAACTTGGAAAAAAAAGACTATTAACACAACGTGTTGCACTTACGTCATAGGAAATTACCAATCATAATCAGTGTCGGATGCACAAGAAACCCTCCTGGAAATGTAACGTATATTTTTTTAAAGAAATTGTTAGGTAGACCGCGGCACCATGCGATGACGAGTAAAAGTATCCGAACGCGATAAATAATGTGGCATTCCAAAGCCGGTGCCCGTTCCTTTTAATACCGCCCATGTGTTCAAGGCCATATCAATAGTGTGAGCGGCTGTGACAATTTATCTACGCCGAGTCCCATGTGCCATGCTCAATTGCACAATGCAGCTTATCTAGCGAGCAGCGCCTGAGAGCCAACAATTGTTTGTCCTACATTACTACCATTACACCGTTGTTATTTACAATACAATCGATTCATGCCTACAAGAGTTTTATCCTACAGCTTTTGGGATGAGAAAAGGCATTGAAAATAACGTACCTTTTGTGTCCATTGTGAACACTTTAACAAGAAGCGAGAAAAACAATTAGGATTACTTTGTAGTATACTAGGCTTCTTGCTGCGTTGCAGAAAAAAATCAATAACTTTCAATGATGTATCCAGACTTTAAAATCGATATTAATGAACGTAGGTCATTATTATTCTTGCACAACAGCTGTACAGGTATGTTAATTAAAGATTATAAACACTGCGCGTTAATTACTACCGCTGACTCTCAATATGCATTTGCCGCTTAAAATGCAACGCGACCTCCGTTTTATGGACCTTATTAGTGTTATGTAGATTCTATACGTAGAGAAATTAATGACAAACCTGTGGATGACGTTCTTATTAAAAATGGGTAATTAATCATTAAACACGTCTCGTAACTCGCTCGGAATGTACTGATGCATACTGTAGTATGCTTCGGCAGATAGTTCTAAATCAAAGATTGTTTGAATGATATCATTGTTTATGTTACAATTTATCATTTAGACAGTGCAGAAGCAGTTCACGGCAAAGATGAATACATTGTACATATTTAAATTGCAACAGGATGAATATTACGTCAGAATGCAACGAGTGCAGTGTAGGCGGACGGCGGTCTTGCAAGCTATTTGCAGTTCTTATACGCTGACCAATAACGTCGCGGCTTTAAAAATACCTAAAGAGATATATGCTCTTATTGGTAGAGCAATATATATTTAGAGGCCAAAAGAGCAAAAAACAAACCATCCCAAAAAATGCGGAGATTAAAGCCATTCTAAATATGTAGTGTAGAGTTACACGTTTTCTAAGTCAAAAAATTTGAGACCAAAAGTTTATTACATGCGATCCTAAAAATCGAGATTGAACATATTCCAAAAATGTAGTTTCACATTTTTGTATTTCATTTTTTCACCAACACCGGTTTAGTTTTGTAGTTGAGGACGTGAATGCTATTGAAACATGGTGTCACGCGTATATTATGTGATGGTCGTCGGGGATTCACCATGATCGCTACACGTGTGCTGTACATCATTTAATGCAATTTTATTCACCATCCCACTGTATCGGAGGGCTATGTCAGTCCGTACGCCGTCGCAAGGCCGCCGGTGTGACCTACTTGCGTTCACCTTTGTTTCTCGACACTGCCATGCAATACACGACTCTGTCGACGAACAATAATTATGAACAATTGACTATAATGTGTATACTTCTATACAATGATAGTGAATCGCGTTTCGTTTTAAACAATAGGTATTTATTGAAGCGTTTTAAAACCGATTTTACAAACTACAATTTATATAAATATTAATTGAGTATACGATATGGAACTATAAATTAGTTCATCGAAAAACCGGTTCGTGTCATGTATAAAAGGTTCTATCTTTGAATTGAGTTTTTGATTCTTGTGATTTATTCAAATTAAGATATTTGTGTAGCCACAGGTCTACAATATTTGTCGTTGTCATTGTGGTCAAAACAGACCTGACAAGTCGTTGTTAAGAGTCCCTCTAATTTTAATTTATATTATACCTGGTCTAGTCCATCATATAAATAATACTCATCTCTTAAAATAATATCAATAATACATTTTATGTCCTCATATTGCTACATTTTTCAATGTCGCAATGTGAAAACGTATTATGTGTGCACACATGTACGGTATGTTTAAAACATATCATTTTAAAGGAAAGTGAATCTTGAGAGAAAACTTTTAAGTGTCTGCTTAGTTAGCTGTGTTGCTTTTTTCTTCACTTTCACCAACTTTCTTTTGGTATATTTTTATTACGTATACATTATTTTTACGAGAATTCGATGATAATTATTCAAATAAATGCTACACTTCGGATGACGTGTATAATTTATTATAATACAAAACGTTTGAATCGGTTTTGAAAGCTGAGTTATGAATAGTAATTGATGCTACGTAAAACCTTCATGTAACGGCTGTGCGTGGAATGGAATACATAACTAACAATCAATTAAATGACAGGCAACACGTCCAGGTATTACTAATAAGTCGAGACACCTGCACAGATGCTAATAGCATGTGGCTACAGCTGTGTGACCTTTAAATACTACTAATAATTTCAGCTATACTAACTCTTATATCATCCAACTAACAAGGCTTTTGCTAACCTATAAATTAACGCATTCGAAGAATAGTGCTAGCGGCAAAGACGTTCCGTAGTGCATAAACAATATAGTGACGCGACATTCAAATGTGAAAATAACGATATCGAGATTCTGTTGCGTCTCGGGGTTCGTGCCAGGAGTGCGTTTGCAAAGCACATGACAAGTTTGCGTTGTGGCAAAGTTGAGACTGTAAATGCACTATCTGGTACGACACTCCGGTACGTGTAGCGACGCTTCTGACCTGCCACTCGGAATATCTACAAGTTCTATGAACTGTTACGAACATTAGTGATCCTATCCTTATTATATATCTGGACTTTTTAGTTTTATTGCTTAGATATTATTTATGTTATGATTTTTTATTAGAAATAAATCCTACTATAAGTTATTTTATATAAGTATTAAACGCATGCATTATTTAATTTTTGTACACATTAAAGTCTTTCTATATTTATAACTTGTCGTGACTAAATTTTATGTAATTATTTATTATTTTAGTTTTCCAATACTTATGCGTTACAATATTACATTTTGTTATATTTTATAATATTCTTTCAATATGTTAATTCTGTGACAAATATTTGCTTTTTAATGTTTTGTTTGTATGTGTCTGTTTTAATTACAGCTTTCTTCGTAGTTTATTTTTGTTTTATTTCATACACTTCCTTTAAATTAAATGTGGCACCAGGTCAACGTATTTCATTATAATAAAAGAGTCTGTTTGGCTATATAGTATATAATTCTCAATAGAAGCAGGTGTTTAATGCATTAACTACCTAGAGGTTATAATAAAAAACATTAGCTACACTCAATCATAAAATTCAAATGCTTTTTACGCGGCAATTAGGTAAATTCAAAACGTAGCTTTAAATTGTCTTTAAAAAATTCTATTTAAAGAATGTTCACTCCCCAAAATATATTGATACATAAATATTGCGATTCAACAGCCTTTATTCGACAATTATTACCTCTTTGAAGCGGTCCTTAGACGGTCAATCGAATTGCGCAATAAAAGTTACACTCGAACATTTTTTTAAATTCGACAATATGATCATCTAACAAGACCCCCTAATCAACGTCAAACTACTCTTATGTTGTACTTATAAATGCCACTAGGTACTGTGCGTAGTTGATGGAAAAATTTCACCTTACATTTTATATAAAACTCTCATAGATGTATTAACTCCAGCATTAGTGCGTGGGAAGTATTAGCGTAAACTAAGTGTGAGAAAACTTTCTACGATCTCAACATCTATAAACGACTTCCATATATGCTATAAGTGAAGATAACTTAGAGGCTTAAGACACGGATGAGACGAAAAAATCTTGGATTGCTACTCGCTTGTCCTATATCTTGTGCCACACCAGCTGCAGATGCAGCTGTCATCACATTGTCGCAATAGCACACCAATTTTTGAGGCTAGGAATCCCCCGGGTGTGCTCAGAACTTACCTACTACTGAAGTTTCATAACAATCTTCTGAAGCTTCTGAGTGCATGAGCACCAGCGAATACACTTTTTTTTTTGTTCACGCGGGGAAACGCATTTACGCGCCTTCACGGGCCCTGGTTGTGGTCCAGTGGTGTGTAGGCGCGCAATATTGTGCCGTACACCCACAAAAATCGCCGCGAGTGCCAACAGTGCCGCTTTTGGTGAGGTGCCCCGGAACAAGAAATCATCAGGGCACCTCGACGGCTAGTCAGCCCCCAAAGGACTCCTCCTCCACAGATGGGGTTGTCCACACTACACCAACTTTGGGACAGTGCAATGGGGGTAAGGTTCCCAACCTCGCCCCTTGCCCCGAGCGCAAAAGCGCCTCCTCCTGTTGCTCTTTGGTCCCCTCTTCTTATAAGAGGGGTACAAAGAGCGATATTCCACCCTCTCTTTAGCCCCCTCTTCTTATAAGAGGGGTTCAAAGAGGATCCCCCTCGGTTCAACTGGCTTCGCCTGGGTTCACCTCAGGCTACTGAGCCACACCGCCACGACAAGGCTTGAACCATGTTGGGGAATACCCTAACTTAACCTATTCTATAACTTAACCTATTCTATATATAGAATAGGTTAAGTTAGGGTGTATTCACTATTCTATAGAATACCTGTTCTCCGCGGCGTCGCTACGCTTTTCTTGTCCAAAAGAAAACATTTTTCAAGGAATTATGAACAAAATTGCTGAACACATCAGTGCTCTATCTGCAACCGCTTGAGAGTCCTTGGACAAATAAACAACCGAGCGTTGATTTTTATATCCAGGCAGATAGACTTTTGTTTCTTTTATCATTATCAGCCCTTATCGGTTCACTGCTGGACTTAGGCCTCTTTCAAGGACCGCCGAGACGACCTATCTCCTGTTACTCGCATTCATCCTGGACCGGCTACAGCACGGAGATCGTCTTCCCACCTGGTGAACGATCGACCAACACCTCTTTTTCCTAAACGCGGCCTCCTCTCCAGAACCTTACAGGCCCATCTGCGATCTGTTCTTCTGTGTGTGTGACCAGCCCACTGCCACTTCAGCATCTTTTATCATAAACTTTTTATAATTTCTTTTCCATATTTTTTTCCGAAAATTCTAAACAAAGTTGCTAATCGTATACGATATGAAATTCTCACAATGTTACTCCTCCGAAATGCCTTTACAGATTTTTTCCGAATTTATATTCATATTCAGTAGGTTTGAAAACCGGCTACTGTCTACTTTCATACCACTAAGTGATTTCACCCGCGTAACTACGGTCCATAATAGGCTTTACATTATAGACCGTAGTTACGGAGGTTAAATCGCGGGGCGCGGCTAGTAAGTATATAGATTTGATGTTTTAGTAGAGGGCGAGACAAATAGGGGGCTTCTATGAGTACTCACTTTTCGGCTAGAACGCATAAACAGCAATAGTATAACTTGCGAGTAGTATTTTAATAATGAGCTAATTATATGTCTTATCTCTCCTAAAAGGAAATATTTTTTAAATAGAAACTGCAAACTTTCCGTCATTAATTACCTATTTGTGATATTTTATTCATTATATTACATTATTCATTATTTATCGAGATTCCCTCGTATCCGGTTTTTGGCGATAATGAGCCGAGGATGTGATTATAACGATTTCAATTAATTATTGTACCTCTATTACACACGTAATTACAATAATTACTGCGGTTTCCTTTTCAACCGACCTGGCTGCTAAACTTTGATCATTATTCGTTTTATTTGGAATTTGTCTTTGTTACACAGTGTACATAGATGGAAAATTACGTGTTTACCTTTATTATTATAGTAGAAGGAAACAAACGACCGGTCCATGGTTTTAAATAACTACCGACGAACATACACATCTTCATAATTGTGGCACGGACTTGTTGTCCTGCTTCCTTCTTGCGCCTTCTTTGGGCCACCAGAAACTCACAAGCGCAGCATTGCTGTGACTTTACGGCAGGCTATTACGTAATCACATTTTTTATTGTATAGAGGGGCAAACGAGCAATCTGTGCCTTTTTACTGAGCCGATACACACAATGGGCCACCGGCTACTCAAAAGCCATACGAAACGCGAAACCAAGGATGTGACTTTACGCCGGTACCATGTGCCTCTCCGATCGTGCCGGCCCAATTTCGTTGCTATGCAGCAAGGCACTACCTCTTACTAATCATGAAAAATATTTTATCTTTACAAAACTCAATAAGTGTCTACTCATGATTCGCCATATTTCACAAGAGATTTATTTTCTTCACAGATTTATTAGTTTTGCTAATTAAAATTCCATAAAACTGGAAGAGAACCATTTGAAGTGCTAGTCATATGCAAAGAGCTGTTTCAAAATCTATACATTCCTTGTAGATAAACTCTCCTATGTTTCCACAGGTACAAATATACAGACGCACACAGACACAGTTATTAAATATTTTTCCGTCAAGGGGATGTAAATTAACGAATTCAGTTGGTAATACGCGTTCTGAAATGTATTTATAACAGTTTGATGCAATAAAATGGTGTTGCATACGTTCATAATGCATATGAATGTACTGTATACAGTGAGAGTTGTGACAGCCGTGCACATCTTGTACAACTTAGCCTCTGTCGGGCATCGCTGGCCAAAAAGTGAGGATACTGTAAATCTGTAACGTTTAGTTACTAGTAAATTACTTAGATACAATTCACCACTAGATGAATAGTTTTGTCCTATTACACTTGCTATCCCGCCCCCACTTGGCTGTCGTACTGACATTACGTACCTGTATGCAGCAGGATCTAAATGACGCCGCGCCTAAAGCAATCAGCGTGGATGAATTCTGGGCCAACCCTATTTAATATTTGTCATCGATACGCTATCCTGTCACGTTTCGTGATGATAGTGAGTTGCCGGAGGCCCACTGGAGGGGCTGAATAAAGGGAGAAACGCATCTACATGACATTAGTCTATGGGCGTTAGTAGTCGTGAAAAGGTTTACGTAGGACGTTTGCTGCGTATTGCATGTTTGCTAACGCGAAAGCAAATTATTTTTCCCTGCCCAAAGCCGCTAAAAAAGTATTTCATATTTTAAAAAAATAATAAAATCTGCCGTGCACCCCAGGGCCCAGCTCCAATGGCGCCGGGTAAAATCACAAAAAAATTGGGTCTATACTCTAGACTTTCTCACATCTGACACAAATAATTATATAACAGTGACAATGTCAAACTAATTGCTGGTAATTATCAATATGTACGTCCAATTTGCCGCAGTTATTAGTACAATGAGTGGTAACATGGTAGGAGGTCAAATGTGCTGGCGGCGTACGGCGACGCTATTGCGGGGAGAAGCCTTACGGTGGCCTTGCATTGTAATCCCATTTCGTGTTCTACACTTCTGACAAGGAACTAGGTAATCTCTAAGGCAATAATTTCATTACATATCTATTTTAGTGATCATTTTTTTATTTGTTTCATATTATCTATATTCTATAAGAATGCTGCAGATTTCGGTTAAACTCGCTTAGCTCGGGAACTATTGGTCTGGTTTGCGGAGTTATTTCGTTGTTACATAGCCCACTTACAGAGGTAGGCTGGGCCTTAGTGAGGATTTAACGGGATAGGGTACGGCAAAAAGGCTTTCCTCGCGTAAAAAAGGACCCACAGAGGGCATACGCCTTGCCTTATCGTAGACCTAAATAAGTTTTGTTGACACCCCGTCAAAGAGAATATAATACACTATAAAAATAGTGAATAAAAAAACATTAGAAACACATTCACAGTCTAAACTCAAATTCAAATATTTGTATTATCTTCTCATCACTGCTCTACATACCATATTAGCAGGTGGTGCCATGCTCTGTTATAATTGAATCCGGCCGGCATGAGCAGTGAGGTACCTCTCGCTCATATCGCGTTTTATGTGGTGTGTGATTTTCTGTTGATACATTTGAGAGGAAAGGGGAAGGCCAACACATTTACGTGAACTCTATATAGATGTGCATAGACATCGGTAGACGCAATTACTCATTTGCCCCTTTATACCTCAGATAAAAAGGTCAATGCGAATGTGGAAGGATGTAGGTATCGGGGAAGACCAAGACTAACATACCACGATCAAATTGGTCGGGTACTGTCCGAAGGTGGTGTTCGGAGTCTTCGCAACCGGCGTGTTTATATGAAGAGGGAATATATGAAAGTAGAGGAGGCAAGGCAGGTATGTAAGGATCGTGACACGTGGCGTTCCGTTCTCTTTGCCTGCCCCGTTAGGGAATTGACGTGAAGATGTGTTGTTGTTGTTGTTGTATAGAAAGTCATCTTACGAACCATTCTGGGTACGAAGTGGACGTGGTGATTTCTATTCCTAAGACAGTTGAGAGGAATCTTTGCTCAACTGCGCCGATGTTATAATCGCTATTCATCATTTTAACTAAAATAAATGTTTTATTACAATGTTTTGTTTTATTACTTTACTTTAATTTTATTTATTTTTCATAAAATATCTGTTATCATTTTTTTGTATTTCACAAGCAGTCTACCCCGGCTGCGCTATGATATTTCACGAAATATAGCAAAAAAACATCAATTTACAAAAAATATATAGATTATGAATTTCAATTTCGACCTCGTAAGCATTACACAATATAACGACAACAAAATCAATTTATGACAGAACAACGTCTGTCGGGAGGCCCAGTTGTCAATAGTTTCTGCGCCTAGATAAGGACTTGTTTTATGTTATTGTAAATCATTATTGTTAATACCATAATAATTTATAGTTTATATACGAATATCACACACGAGTAAATAAACTTTACTTTTTAATTGTTTGAACGAAAATAATAAAAATTAATGTTTGACAAAATACATGTGGGGACCGACATCTGGCTCATAATACATCCGCTCTACATATGGCACTACCTTTCGCTCAAAGCAAACTTCGATATAATTTTGAAGCAAATAGAGCATATATTTTAGTCTGTGACACAAATTGAGTCCCTCCAAAAATAACCATATCAGTTGCGTCCTGATGATAGATATATATATAATATAGAGCCATCACTGGTCTACATACTTCCCATCTCAGCTCTACATACTGTACTAGTAGGAGGTAGCGCAGGGGACGCTTGACTTTGCAATTGTTTTATATAAAATGAAGTTAGGTAACTTGATGTTCTTATCGAACATCAAATCTTGTCAAAATCCATAACGAATGTGTTCTTATGGATACAAACGAATTTTTATGTTTATTAGTAGAGAATACCATCAATGCGAAAATTTGTATGTCATGTGCTATTACATAAACTACTCAATGGATTTGGATGAAAAATGATGCATATATATATTACAATCTGAGATAACATGCCAAAAAATATATGGTGCGATAGATTAACATGGGTAAAACCGCGGGTCGTAGCTAACTATTGTATATTATCATAAATATGACGGTGATCATCAAATGACTTATGACGTCAATCATCAATTAGTCATTCTTGTAATCATTGGAATGCATCATAGGCGGAAATCAGTGTACAGAGGAAAAATACATTTAATATGCCTGACAAATTATCCTCGAACTAAATGAATGCAGCAAACAGGATCTTCGAAATTAATTTTATAAATTTTGACAGATATACCATGCTGCATTGTAGGTAAGTCGGGCTTGCACGAGCGGGTAGGAACTTCTCGCTCACTCGACACTGCCGCAAGGTTACAGAGGTGCGATTGTGTCACATTCTGTTTTTCAATTTCCGGTGTACCATTCTCGTATTTGGAGCTGGTGGAAACAAGAAGAAAGAACTAATCATCTACTTTACTTTTGGTTGTGCTTCGGTGTATAATAGTCTCTGACTGTTCATTTGTATTATGCTATAAATAATGTTATAAACACTAAATAGATATAACAGAACGCAGACGAGATGGGGTGCAGAGTTCGTGGTGCTAATGAAAGAACGCGGGTAACGATTGGCTGAACATTTCTTGATGCTCAGATTGTCAAATTACAATCTAATGCACATGACCCAGTGTATGATGTGTCATACTATTTAATAGCCATTTCATAAGTGACACATGTGAAGACAATGATCATGAATTAACATTTAAATTCACCAAACCATAAAAAAACTAAATGTGTCATCTCTGACGCGAGACTGGATTTAGTCCTTAAGAATTACCACGATTCTGAATTAAAAGGTGCAAATAACCTAAATCACATAAGTGCTGTAAAGCGTTTCGCTCGCTTGACTGGTTACTGTTTCACACGATTCTACTTTTCTATTGTCATAACGTTTCTTAATGAGAACTCCAACAATGAAGTGATTAAATACACATAAAATGAACTGATAAGGAATATCTTGATAGTACAGCTAATTGGATTGAATTGGATCTCATATCTCAGTCCTAGACTCCTTTGACATTAGATAAGCACTAGGCTGTTCTAAATAGCATATAGCTACTAGCAACGTGAGCATTGATAAACAAAATATCAAGATACACAGTCAGCGACTTAAAAGTGTCTGTCCGATTTGCAACCATACGTCTGATGTTGACTTTGCAAAAAAACATGTTTAAATTATGCACTTCTTTCAAATACGATCTGCCTAGAAACAGATTGAAATCATGTGCGTGAGGTGTAGTCAAAGGTATAACTATGCAAAAAATATTTCTATGTACAATCACGGATGCTTTAGAATTACAGTTCAGTATGAAATTGTGTATCTTGTATTTTTTTAAATCAATGAGCGTGAGATATCAGAGTAACTGTCTACGTACCTACTACGTCAGCATTCGAGAACTGCGTGTTCTAATGCAATTGTTACGTATTTTAAATGAATAGTACTTAATTAATCTGTCTGTCATAACATAAAAAATTTTCATTACACCATTATTTCCATATTTTATTATTTTTGACATTTTATATAAGTCTTTATATAAAATAAAGATTTTACTCGTATATATTTCCGTAGTCCCTCCTCTCCTTTCTCCTTTCGCGTTTCAGTCGACAGCGGTCCCATCCCGCCGATATACACCCCCCCCCCCCTTCACAGCTTCCCCTTCAATATAATATAATATACCAGTTCGTTCTCGCCGTGATGAGTTAGTGAACCGTTCACCAGGTGGGAATACGATCTCCGTGCAGTAGCCGGTCCGGTATGGATGCGAGTAGCAGGAGATCGGCCGTCTTGGCGTTCATTGAAAGAGGCCTATGTCCGACAGCGAACCGATAAGGGCTGATAATGATGGTGAATATAATAACATCTCTGAATTTATTGAAACGCGTGAAGTTTTTACATTTGGGTGAAAGTGATTAAAATGAAACGTTTAATGCGTTTAAGGGACGGAAGGAATTGCTCAGGAACCCTGGTATTTTTCACACTACGTCGAATGTACATACAGGCTGACTGTAGAGTCATCTTCTAATGACGCACGGGCATGCATTACTCGATTCTCATCTAAATTATGTAATAAAATAAGTATCTTTTTACCAACTACAATACCTACCAAACAATAACCAAAAATTTAGATTTCTTATGAAAAAGGTAAAGCGTTTGTTGGGTTGTACTCGCTCATCTCACGAACTACTGAGATGACTCACTTTAAAAATTCTTTCACTATTAGATATGCAACTGATCCAGGCATGTTGTGGGGTACATAACATCATGTTACGATCCACAAGAGTGGAGGATCCGTGTCGGTTATGTGAGGAAAACCGCGAAACGCCAAAATAATTAAGAAGACTTTAAGCTAAAAAGTTTTCCCATGTTGGTGTAGTCAGTCAACAACTCCCCCCCCCCCATCCTTGCCCGCGAGTAGTGAACGCAAGAGGAATGCAGATTACTATGTGAAGCTGGCCCTGGCTGCTGGTGTAGCTCAGAAAAGTGAAGCTTAAGAGCTATAGCGGTATGCGAAGAGGTTCTAGGTAGTGTCGTGCTGTATTGAAGATAATAATACTATACAATAGTATCTGTGGACTTATCACTCCACGTTAGCCCAGCCCTGTGCTAAGTACCGTAAGGACTTGTGTTGCAGCTACAAGACAACGGAAATATATTTAATATTTTACATATTTAAGAAATTTTGTGTTTAAGATTTTTATTATAGAAATACATACAATACACATATCCTAGATACATCCATGACATAGACAGGATTCGAACCCGCGAGCTCTGGCGTAACACGCGGACTAACCGCCACGTTACCAACAGGTCGTCGAAAATTGAAGATGACTTGGGCCGGCGCGGAGAGGTACTCCACAAAATGACGAGCGATACTGTTGCACTTGTTGTTGCTCATGACCCATTGTAGGGGGGGGCGGAAGGACGGCAGCACGTCTGCATTACAGTTGTCTACGGGCGGCTGTAGGCGTGAGTAGATGCGAAAGCTCCTTGACCACCTTGTACTATGAAATTCTTTTTAGTATTCAATCACTTTTTATAACATAAAAGGACATAAGCTTTCGCGGCCTTTTGGAGACTACGGGTGCCCATAGACATCCGCATAACTCATCCTGTTAATGATTTAAAATTGCGGAATATGTACCTAAAGGGTAAAAACGGGATCTTATTACTAGGACTGCGATGTGATTCCGTCCGTCTGTCCATCACCATCTCATAAGCTGTGATAGCTAGATAGTTGATATTTCCACGGATGATGTATTTCTGTTGTCGCCATACCAACAAACAATAATAATTTAATAAACTAATTATTTAAGAGGATTGTTTAAGAAATTTTGCGCGAGTACGGCTCGCGTTTGGACGGTTTTTATATTGTTCGCTGTACTGCACTGTAGGTGAGCCAAAGGGCTAAACATGTTGCAACCGCCAGAGAAGTGTGAAATCGAACCTAATACGGTCTTGACTCTTGACATTCGAATTGGCTCATTGGAGGAAGAGATGGCAAAGTAAGGCCGATATACATGAGCGCCGTCAGAAGGCTCCCGCTCGTTTACTCCCCTATAGTATTATATATAGTATATGTGGTATATATAGTATATATACTATATATAGATACTCGGTCGAATATCGATGCAGGAGCAAACGATTTCTATCAATAAAATTAATAATAATATACATAACTCAATTAAATATGAGTATTTTTTGTAAGAGGTAGAGTAATGCAGCATTGTAGCAGAATTGGGACAGATCCGGGTCACCTCAATACAGACGGCTGATGGCAACCGCGAGGTTTTAATAGGTATTCTGGTAACCTACGAGTCCCACACGCACGTCGGATCCTACCCAGGTTTTGTGGCAAATGCATTTCCCCGCGAAACAAAAAGAGGTACCGCCTCGGTCGTGCCGACTGAAACCGGCTGCATACAACAATAGCACTCAATACAACTCTTACTAAATGAAAAAGCTGGAATGAAATAATTGTGTACTACAATACAATTTCATTTTAATCACCGGCAAATAATGTAATTGGCTAATTTGCTAGAAATCGATTGGAGAAATCGCCTCGTCCAATAGAATAATCTAGATTTATCAAGGATGAACGCACCGACGTATGCATGCAACATATTACGTAATATATATTAAATGACGGATATTGTCCAGTCGTGCATACTTTATATAAAGTACCATCTCGAAAATTTGCTACCTTATTTTACTAATGGTACATTCTTTGTTGAGAATTCTATCGGACAAAGAAACACCCAACATAGCACGTTCAATAGCCCTCTGAGCTACCGCAAACTTGCGGACCAGTGCTGAATGAAGAGGCCATGTTTTGGCTCCGTAGGTCGCATTCGTAGGGGAAATCGCATTGGTTGAAGACTTTTGTCTTCAAATGGAGTAGTAAGAGTATGGAGTGGAGTCCGCCTTTAAGAAAGCGAAGTGTTGGTCCACTGTTCACCAGGTGGGAAAACGATCTCATTGAAGCCTATGTCCATCAGTCGACCGATAAAGGCTGATAATGATGATGATAAAGGGTATATGGTGGGCAAATAGCAGTCGGAGCCTTTTAGTCACTATTAATGCCTATAAACATTCACATATAAGTTGCAGAGCTTGTGATCACAATTATTACACACATATACAAACATACAAACATACACACACACACACACACACAAAATACACACACACACATTGCTAGCTTTCACACACAAATTTCCGGCACAAGTTTTATATGCTTAAAAGGAACTCCTACAAAACGTGTGAAAATTTGCTTATGCGTTCATGAATATACTATTCTAATTATTTAAATATTGTGTGTGTCTGTTAGCTCCGATACGTGCCTGGACATGATTCTGAAGGGAAAGTATTTTAAAAGTTCATATATTTTTGACATCTCGCCTTAAATACATTACAAGATTATATAAATGCCACCGAATTCTCGTCTGTAAATACCTACCACAATATTTAGATAGGCCATGGCCTGTAGCCTTATAGGCCTTAGACAGGCCATGGCCTGTAGCCTTATAGGCCTTACACAGGAGCACTCTGCTCCTTTTACCCTTTGGCCACGAAACCCTAAAAATCATTAACTGACATTTAAATATATAATAACGGAACGGAATAAGAATATGAAGCACAGTTGGATTTTCCAAACTCTTTCATTTTTTTATAGACTATTTCTATTTAATGCACTAGTGATCCACTCCAGCTTCGCCCGTGACTAAAGGGGCTAACAAATTAGTTGTACACCAAAACCTTCGTCGGGAATCGCTCTATCCATGCGTGAAAACAGCACGAAAATCCGTAGATTTTGAGGACATCTTTGACAAGACAAAAATCAAAGACTTTGTTTTATAATAAGTATGGATAAACAAACATCCATGACCTGGGCTGGAGTCGAACACGCGTTCATTCCGACGTTACTTTTACCCGCTGATACAACACTCAAAATATTTTTTTGTCATTTTATAGAATAGCATTCGGAGCCTTTTTACGACTACCGACGCCCATGAACATCCACTTAATTTCTAGGCCGCTGCGTTGCCCCCCGCCCCCAATGGGCCATCGGATACAAACCACACAAACTCATCTGAATCACTTTAGGGTGGTATTATGTGAGCGAGAGGTACCTCCCCGGTCGTGACGGCTAAACTTCGTTCTATAGGAGGATGTAGCGTCATGCACCATGCATGGCACTACCTATTCCTGTGCAGCATGACACTACCTCTTCCTACATTTATAGCATAGGGGGACAAATTTTTGACGGCCAGAGAGGTCTTTCTCCCCATCCCTTCAACCACGGCACACGGGTTACTCACAAACAGCACAACATCCACTTTTAAGGCGGTGTCATGTGAACGAGAGGTCCCTCCCCCCGGTCAACATGATGCAACTGCATGAAACTGCATGGCATGGCACTACTATTGATGTTATTGTACCATCAGTAACAAGACCGATAGAATCTCCCCACGATATTTAATCTTCTAATAACTTTGCAAAAACTAATTAGCTATCGTGAAAGTAAAATCTTATATAAATCCTCGTTTACAATTTAATTTTACCCACAAAAGAGCTGTTGTTACTTGTAGAGTTATATAAAAGATTGTTAATGTAGAAAAGAATTTAATTTTAGTTTTCTTGTAAGTTTTCATCATTTGCTGCAAAGTTTCGTTAAAACTTGAAAAATGGCATTTTTTATAGAATGTTGAATGTTCTTTGAAATAGAATATGATTAAAATAAAAAGTGATGATATGATACCTAGTAAGAAGCAAAGTTAGTTCACATGAAACAGCAGCTTGGGATGGCTAAGAGGTCGCGTTTCGTGCGGTTTTCGGTGTATATCTAAAATGGCGTCATCGAGATTAGAGCAAAACTTCAAACAGAACTCTTTAGAACTTGTAAACATTTTCTGGTACTCTTTTTATCATGACATGGTCTGTGACGGTCTCTGCTTAGCTTTTTTACAGTGTAAGGGGGCACCGAGAGGTCTCGACAAGCATCTGTATAATTGTTATGCCGATGCCTATGTTCGTCACTTTTTTGTCGCGATTTCTCTTTTTCCCCTCAAATGGGAAGCCGGAAACTCACAATTAATTCGAAACGCGACAGCATAGATGTCACTTTGGGACAGTATCATGTAAGCGGGAGGTGCCTCCTTATTCGGCTGCAAGGCAGAAAGAGATTGTTTTGAAGTCTGCTGAAAAGAAGCCAGGAGCAATAAAATTTAACGACGTCCAGCTGGCGCAGTAGCAACAAAGTTCGGATAATAGTGCATGTTGCGCCGGAGGTCGCGCTTTCGAATACCGCCCAGGTCTTGTATGTTTATCTGTGTATATATTTCCATTATTTCCTTAATAAAAATCTGAAATATATACAATTTCTTAAATTTATGAAATATCTTAAATATATTTCCGTTATATAGATAACTCGTAACACTAGTCCTTATGGTGCTTAGCAGAGGGCTAAGCTAACTCGGTGCGATAAGTCCACAGATATTATTACTATTAAATATGAATGCATTATATAAAAATTAAAAGTGTTGAAACGTTCCACTCGAGCGTCTTGGATGCATGCTAAGTAGATGCAGCGCTATGCGTGACTGCAATAGAAAACGCCAGTTTAGCTGGAGGTACATCAATTAGTTTGTTAGCTGCGGGTGTGTTGTGAGGAAGTTGTTCATTGTATAATGATTTAGATCACTTTCAACTCATTCAATGTTATTTCTGTTAATTGCTTGTGCGCTGAGTTGGAAATATCTGTATTCAACAGTGGCGTAAATATGCCTGTGGCGTATTCATTGGATGGGGTCCCGAATCTCCCAGTATAGATTTTTTTGTTGACGCGGGAAACGTATTCACGCGCCATCACCGCCCCTGCGTGACGGCCAGTGGTTTGTGGGGCCTGTTGCACATTGTGGTTCCTGGGACATGGGTGTTCCGTCTGTGGGTCCTTTTGGCGTTTAGTTTGTCGAAGTGTTTACAAAGATGTGTCTTTGATAGTAGAGCGTAACAACGCTAAATCGCTTGCAGCAGGTTATAGGCAGGTCCTAGAACACCCTCACTTACAAAAGCCAAAGTCACCCCGTGCCCAACGACCGTAACGGGGTTGTATCGTACATGCCTAGATCGTAAATACCTACATAAAATATTAGTAGTCTGAATTAGTAGTTCCTCTAGATATATAGATATTTGTTTCGTTTGCCTAGTACAGGGTTTCCCATGTAGTGGCCCGTGAACCCTAATTGTGGTTTCATCAAAGGGAATTCACGATAAATAATTAGACATAGTTAAAAATTTAAGTCTAGAACTCTGGAGGTTCACGGTTCTCCGCTAAATTTAAAATGAGATTCGCGAGGAGTTGAGAAAGACTAGCCTAGTTTTAGTGGTATATCAGACATAGCCTTTTGGTAAATGTCCTAAAAATTACGAACAATATATCACCTCTGTGGTGCAACGAATCTGATATTAATAACAAGTACAAGCAAAAGATTTCCTTGCAATAGAACAAGAGATACGATGAAGGCATAATGTAATTTTAAAAATACTAAAATACTTTTTGTTTCTCTCTTTTCAGATTTTTCGGATACTTGACGGTGAAAGAAGATTTGCAGACGAGGAACCTACATGAGATTACTAACTATCAGTTTTAAATGTTTCTATTAATACATCCATATCTTCATGTATCAATATTAATTATAATATAAAATATGCATATTTAATGTTATTAAGTAATACCAACTGTTCGACTTAGGGTCAATTCATACTAGCGCAGAGTCGAAGCGCATCGAAGCGTCAAATTCCTCACAATCAAAGCGAAGTCGCACGAATGCGCGCGTATTCGCGTGAATTAGCGCGAGAATGCGCGCTTTTTCGTGGCATTAGTGATGGACACCAGTTGCTATAGTTTGACTAATAGCCGCTTGGCTTCTCGCGAATGCGCGCGCACCAATCAGAGTTGCTCGCGCGCAGGCGCGCGAATTCCCTCGACTGCGCGTGAATTCGCGCGTAATTTTTTTTCCTTGGAAGAAATATGTGCATTACATGGTGGAAATAGGGGTGAATTTGCTATATTAAGTTTCGGATTGACGCTTCGATGCGCTTCGACTCTGCGCTAGTATAAATTGACCCTTAGAGTAGCATTCGGCGCACGTTTAGAAAGAATAGATTTACAGATGTTAGGTATCATTCACTATGAAAATATGTCCTTCTTTATTACAATATTAGGTACACAATAATAATTATTTTATTTTATGAAAAGATTATTTGATCTGTGCAATTTTTTGGTCGGTATTTCTATGTCAATATATAATACTACGAGGTACTTCCACAACATCCGTAGTAAATGGAATTCAGAAGTATTTTTCACCGCAGCTGTGTAGCTACAATAGGCAAGGAAGATGAAGAGTTTAAGAAGAATGGTCGACCGCACTGGCAGTGTGGTTAGCTGGTTGTTTAGTTAGTATCAACAGCCACTGACACCACTGCCGCTGTGTTCCTCCTGATGTCTACAACAAGAAGAGATCTCCGCAAGAATTGTCTGTGTTCTATTATATCCCATCATCTCCTTCTGTAGGAGGGAATGGATCAAAATTGAACACGTGTTCCCTCGTTGTGTTAGAACTGAAGAGTGTATATAGTATGAGTCGATCAAAAATACCTTTTACAAAAGAGGCATTTTAATTATTAAACAAGATTGTTTTAGCAATGGGTGTGACAAAGAAAGAGCATTTTTTTATTATTATTATATTATGTCACCTTATTTATATATTACCAAAAATATATAAGAACATAATGTGTGCTTTAAGAATAAGAATCTTTCATATTTAGACGCTGGGCGGTATGCCATTTCTTAATGATATCTCATCCACACATATATTCAAGTTTTTTTTCTTTCTGGAAGACGAGATGTTCGTAGTCATTAAAAATAAATAATGTGATCATTAGCGTGGTTTTTTATAGTGATTTTGTATGGTGATGTACATATTTATGTCTAAGTCAATAAGTACAAAAACTTGCAATGAGTAGGTAACCTAATCTTTGTTATGTAGACTGTCTCTAATCGCTATTGCCTAGGTATATATGATGATAACTGGAAAAGGTTTGATATATGTACCGATAGTTTATTTGTACTTTAACGTATGTGCCTACATAATATTAGATATATAATGATCAATATTATGTGATTCATAGTAGGTAATAAATCATATTTCAACATGTGAAGTTTTCTTTTAATTCATATTAAAATGCAGGACTCAGGATGAAACTTAACTCATGATGTTGGAAAGAAATAAAATGTGTAGCGAATGTAACTTGTGTATTATTAACTCACAAGCTATGTTAGCAAAAGAAAGTGAATGCTGGATTAGTTAATTATTATTAATGTTAAGTTATTTATATTTTAATCATAATTACCACTTGTACCTATAGGTAGCGACCATCTGAAAATAATGAGTAATTAATTAAAAACATGACAAAATGGTCTCTTCGGTGTTGAAATATATGGGCAAAGGTGCATGTGCATATTATGGGAACCATGCCAACGTATGTCGACGACCACGTGGGACGGCCACGTTGACTGCATACATCCATATATGTACCGCGGTGTCGTGTGCTAAATAAAGTAGATATGGTAAGTGAGGAGACATGTGAATTACCTGCATAATTTCGACATACTCGCGTGCCAGGTTTCCCGCCAAAACTTCAGTGTACGTATATATGTCAAGTTCGAAATGATCGAATGTTAATTTTATTTTCAACACAGCTTGATTTATTAAAATAGGTTTTCAATAAGATCAAGTAAGAGTCTTTATTATTGGAAGGCATGTAGATAATATTGCAGTCTCCACAGATCCGATTGGTTTGTAAACATACTTGTAAAATACGAAGCACTTGGACCTACAACACGACGAGAATCACCTCTATGTGGGCGGTATTAAAAAAAGATAAAAACTAATACTGAACGAAGCCTTCATACAGTTTCGTCTTTATTTAATTCAATCCTTGGTAACCGACACTGTATAAAAGAGAAGCTTCACCGCCTTTGCCTCGTGAGCATTTGTAGGTAAATTTTATTGATGTCATCTGTCTACAGTATCGGTGTGTACTTGTTACTTTATTTGAGATATTCTACTATAGTTGAGATAGTCTACTAGCTACCAGCAGGTATCTAGTAGACTATCTCAAGACATGAGAGAATTTACATAATATATCTTAGTCTTGCCGTAAATATTGTAACAAAGAAAAAAGAAAATTTAATTGCAAATAATGATTACTTTTACATAGTAAGATATAAAAAGCGAAGTGGTCTCCATTGGCTGCAATACACTCCTTTAATCGTTGAGGCCAGTTATCAATAGAAGCACGCACTCTTTCCATGGGGAAATTCTTCACTGCCTTGTTTTGGGGACTCCAAACTATCATGGCGTTTAGAGTGTACACTCTAATACTGGCTGTAAAGCGTAATCCTGCGGATTGAGGTCGGGACTAGATGAAGGGCTCGAGCTCTGATCAAGTCCGGAACGTTCGTTTTAACCAAGATTGGGCGGATCGAGCTTTATGATCTGGTCCCGAGTCTTGCTGGAAGGACTATATTTAGTTATTGCATTGCAACATGGTGTTATTAAGGGGCTTAACTACCTTCTCAAGAACCTTCATACACTTGTGCCGATGTTTACAAACCCTTTTCACAAAAATATGACTCAGCCACCCCTTCATACCTAACACCCCACCTAACCATCATTGAAGTCGGATAATGCCCACGAGCACTTCGACGACTAATTGGGAAGCTTCCTTAGAGCTTTGAGCACAAATACGGTCACCTTGTTTGTTAAAATACTGTTCAATTGTAAAAAAAATCTCATTCGTAAACAAAATTTTTCTGTGACCTCCTTTTACCTACCGCTTCAGTAGTTGTTTCGATTTTGCCACCCTATTCACCTTTAATTTATCAATTAAGAAATGACCAGTGCATCTCCTATAGGCTGCAAGTCCTAAGTCATCTCTTATAATACGCGTAATGGTTCAATCTTTTGCTTTCGGACAGGATTTCTTCGAATTTTTTCCCTTACTGCTTCATCCACCTTTTTCGTACGAACACTACGGCCAGATCTTTCTCTGTCACAAACAGACAACATTTGACTGATGCCAAGTGTGTGGAGAGTTTTAAAAATTGAATTTGGCTCCATACCTACTGTGTAAGCAATCATAGCGGTTATGTTCTCTTCATCACACCACTCAGTTTTAATATCGCAAAATATTGTACAATGTATTGGCGCCAAAATGAGAAAATACAATGTAGAATCGTATAAAAATAACAGATTCCAAATTCAAATGTAACAGTTGTTTTTTATTTTTAATAGTATAGCAAAGTACAGGTTAAACGATTTCTCAATATCTACTGAACGGAGTTGCAAACGGTTTTCACTCATGGATAAAGGGATTCCCGGGAAAGGTTTTACTGTAAAACTTGCTACTAAGGTATATCGCCTCTGCAATATGACGGTGCGGGTGTCGCCTGTTAAGACCGTTAGCCGCGTGGGTCCTAGGTTCGATCCCCAGGTCGGTTTTTTTTTTACTTGCTAAGGTAACAATTCGGCCTCTGCTGGGTCAGATCGCTAGTAGGTAATAATTTCATAATTGTGGTAACTGCGATTGTAAATAAAGTTTTTGTCTATAATACGAAGCATGCCGTAGCACAGTGCACCTGTGGTCTGACAGTTGACACAGCTAAAAGGCAATGCAATGACGTCACTACCGTAGAGATGTTATAGCCTACATACTCGATGTAGTGGTAAACTCATCTGGCCCTCTCATGTTTAAGAAACTTACCTAATGTAAATTTTTCATAGGACGATATTGGTGATACACTCATTTATGTGTGCTAGGCGATGGCTATAGAATCCCGTGTTCCCTGGCCGGCTGTGGGGACCCGTGGCATTTTATTCAGCGACATGTAGGTAAACCCCTGGTCTCTCAGAATTTCATTGCCCTTACCACTCACCCTTCTCACGATTGTGTGTGTGTGGGGGGATTCATCCACACTCTATATTTGGCCACTTTACACTTTAATAACTGAAATTAAAAAGGGCCTTTGGGTATCACTACAATTACAAGTGTAAGGGGGGATTTCCAGGAGTGAACACCACCTGTTTACATGAACCGTCATCTTTAGGCACAAGTTAGTTAAAATCTTTAATCTTAATTCCATTTCTCCTGATTTTAATAGGGCAATGTGTTTCTGTTTTACAAGACTTTTTATGCATTAGCAGATGTGACAGAACTGCGATAGGGGAGAAAGTGAGTTCACACGCCTGTCGGATTAGAGCAATGTTCGAGAAGACGAGGATCATCAGTATTTGTATTGGTTAAATTGAAAATATTGTAACTATATGTAACTGTATTGTGTTATACTTGTCATAATGACGATGCTATCACAATAAAATATTGTAACTATATGTAACTGTATTGTGTTATACTCGTCATAATGACGATGTTATCACAATAAAATATTGTAACTATATGTAACTGTATTGTGTTATACTTGTCATAATGACGATGCCATCAAAATAAAATATTGTAACTATATGTAACTGTATTGTGTTACATTCGTCATAATGACGATGCCATCACAATAAAATATTGTAACTATATGTAACTGTATTGTGTTATACTCGTCATAATGACGATGCTATCACAATAAAATATTGTAACTATATGTAACTGTATTGTGTTATACTCGTCATAATGACGATGCCATCACAATAAAATATTGTAACTATATGTAACTTTAT
>JAFELO010001094.1:296652-317409 GCA_017140195.1 Eumaeus atala | reverse complement strand
TTACAATAAAATAAAATTTAACAATAATTTTTTACATGTGGGATATACTATTCAACTAACACATTAACGATACGGTCTATAAAATTAATAGCCATACCGATCATGTAAATACTACTATCAAAATGTGCACTTAAGAGAATTACGAAAATTTAACATTAACAAAGACTTTTCAAAACATAACATAAGAAATATAGCGTCGGCAGAAAATCATGAATCACCCTTTTATATTATATTGTTCATGACATATTTGATATATTTTATAACACAAATATATAAGTTCCCGGCGAAAAAGAAAAAAAAACTATTTCATTACACCGAGCACACCCTCCGTCTAACAGTCAAAGATGACAAATGTACTTTTTTTATAAAATGTTTAAGTAGCAATATATAATTGTTACATCCTTCTGTTAGAAAATTGTATTATTCTACATTATGCTCGATCCTAACGTACTAGCTTATAACTACCACCCCCATGACCACCCCGCCACATATTAAATAAACTATGCAACAAATTACTAAGACTTCTCCGACTCAATGAAGTTTAGAACACACTAGTGTGTCCGCTACGGGATGTTACTAAGAGAATAGATTATGAGCTACCGCAACGCGGATACACGGAGTGTCTGCATTAGAAAATAATGACTGCTGTAAAAATTTTGGAACAGGAGGTTTTGTTACAATTGTTACAACAATAGGAATTAATAAGAGGTAGTATCGTGCTGTATCGCAACTGAATTGGACCTGCACCACCGAGAAAATAATTCAGATGGTGCTGCTGGCCCATCGGAGGGTGAAAAGTTATGGCATCGCATCTAACGAATGTGATCATAGAAATCTACATACATTTAATAATTTTAATTTTATTTATTAATAAAACTATATATAGCTTAGAAAACGTTGGCTTACGCCTGACGCAGTAGGGTAAAAAGATAGGAAGAAAGAGGGTAAAAAGATATATATACAGGTTGTACAGGAAAACTGAACACCTACTTTAGTATGATGTATTATACACCAATGTAAGTTTACTTAGGTGTTAGATATTAGATACGTATTATATTTACTAAGGTACACCCAAAAACTAAATGTACTGTGACAGCGCTTCCCTTTAAGAATGCGCTTGATGTCGATTGGACTTCAGAGTCACTCACTTAGTGGGTAACCAAAGGCGCGCGCAGAATTCAAACGGTATCCTGCTACACGATAAGCTCATGAAAATAAACTGAACTGTCGTAGACATACAAACAAAAGAGTTGTTTAGCTTCTTTATGGATGATCAATAAAACAACTGAAAAGGGACCTCAAATTGGCAAAAAATTTAAAAGCAAAACTGAGCTTAATGCCGCGGTAGGCTACTCATTAATGCAGATAGGTACACTGAGCCACGGTGGTTATACGTTTGAAAAGGCAGCCACATTCAGATTCTACGCGACACAGTACACAATATGAAAACACCGCCACAATTGAATTCTACACGTCATAATATTACATTTTTTCATCGCAATAAATTCGTGCGTTTAAATGGGCAAATGTTCAAAATTGCGCCCTTCCACGGCAATACAGACACGGGCTCGCCACTTGGTATCACGATGCACACGATGTAGTATGTTTGTGGTATCATGGCTTAATTTTAAGAAAGCGTTTGTAATGTATTCACTCATATCTTCATCCGATTCTGACTCTGTGGCAAGAGCTTCTTCTTTTAAGTAACCCCAAAGGAAAGAATTCAAAGGAGTTAAATCAGGGGAACGGGGAGGCCAGGAATGCGGTCCATTACGACACAAAATTCTTGATTACTAACAGTTCGCCCGAACTGTTAGTAACCAAGAAACTTGGCTATGATTGCTGAAACCTCATTCCTCGCCTTGTGGCTAGTGGTAGATCGTCTGAAATGTTTCTGTAAGCCTCCCTCCGTCAGCCTGGAAGGCAAAAATATGGGCGGGCAATCTTGTCTCGTATAATACCAGCCCATACGTTAATCGACCAACGATGTTGATGGTCTGCACGCATGTGGATTGTCTCTGGGCCACACATGCGTGTTACGTCGGTTGTACATACCGGTTCTAGTAAAAGTACTTTCATCAGTCCACAAAACTTTTTCAATAAAATTGACATCCGTGTTGATTTGATTTATTAGCCATTGACAGTAATCGATGCGAAGTTGGTACTCAATAGGTAGCATTCTTGGCTTATTTTATAAGGATGACGGGTACCTTCTTTAAGAATGCCATGCACAGTACTAGCCTCCGGGTTTTCGTCAAAATGTGGGTGTATTTTATCACGAATTTCCAAGTTATTGTTACTACCAGCATCCGTATTGCGGGGCACATAACTGCCGTGATCCCGTAAATGTTGTACCACTCGCATAAACATTCCGTCATTGGAAGGAATACGTTCATCATTCCGATGACAAAAATACTCCTTCTAAAAGCGCAAGGCGTCGGTGTGCTGTATGATACTGTACACAAACGATGGCACGATGAAAATATAAACACAATATGAGTCGCTTAAAACACGATAATCACACTTCACTTTATTCACACTCACAATTACACGTCCGCACAGATACGTAACTTGAATGCCACTAAAAAGTAAATTTAAAATACCTTATAACATTACAAATTATATTTTAATTACAAAAACAAATAAACATCTACGGTGTTAAGCATTATATCACTTTTTTATTGTTGCGCACGAAGGGTTACGTACAAGATCAATAAAAACGGCAAAAAATCTTTCTTGCATTGGGACCCTCTAAAATAATTAGATGTATTGTTGTATTTTTTCGTATTTAGCTGCTATATATAGCGCAAGTTGTCATATGGTTACGTATTAGTAAAACTTCGATGTCAGTCTGTCCGTCCATCTATTTTTATATATCTTAGTACGGAATCCTTTCTGTAATAGTCAGACTCGCACTTGGCCGGTGTTTATTTACAAATCTACATTCCCGTTCGTGTTACTTTAAGTAACGTAATAATTCACAAGTAGGAACTATTGTCCTCCTGATGCGGTAGAAGGAGGGAAATGTTTTTATTTTTCTCGGACAAATAAAACATTACCTCCGCTCCAATGAAACATCGACTACATACAAATAGCATGAAATTTCACGGCATAGCTGCGCCTTTACGACGATATCTCCCACGTGTTGTCAACAAAAGTAATGAAGCGATTTGCATTGCAGCGTCATACTATTTTTCAATATTAACAATGCAATGAGTTCAGGCCCGTAGATGCCGCAAGGGTTGGAGGACGAAGCCCCCCGTTATCAAAGATGACAAATATGATGTGATGATTGTAGCAAAAGCGCGGTATTTGTAGTGCAATAATAGCCCTTTATCTCCCGCGTATCGGCTACAAAAATGTTGAAGTGATTGGTATTAGAGCGTCATATTATTTTACAAACCTAACAATGTAATGAGTCCACGACCATTGCACCCATGGATCGGAGCAAAGGTGCCGTTATCGCAGATAATATTTATCATATGCTGAGTATAGTAAACGCGGTGTATTCCTTATGTTATATACAACCATTCATCTCCCGCGAATCCTCTTGTGAAGTGAACTCACAAACTAATGAAGCGATTGGCATTGCGGTGTTTTATCATATTTAAAACTAAACATTTTATAGGTCCAGAGGCATAGAAGATGAGGGTTGAATGATGGATCTCCCCCTGTTATCGAAAACAAAATATATTGTGTATCAAGCGTAGCAATTTGTTGTGCAATAATAGCCATTTATCTCCCGCCTGTCGCGAACAAAAGTAATGAAACGATATCGCTGCATTATATTATTTTTCAAACTGAATAATGTAATGAGTTTTGGCCCGTATACACATGGTATTTTCTGAAACTGCCAAACGTATTTTATCCTTCTCTTTTACTTTAAACAATTGAATCTGTCCACTTATATTTCACGTTATAGGCTATAATTCAGTGTTCTACGTGTGTCTTTTTATTTAGCCGACGCTTCCAAGTGGTCGTGGAATGAATAGTCCGTAGTCCGGAATATAAAAGGAATAGGATGACCTCATCTTTCTTATTTGATTGTTATTTGCTTGAACTTTCAATATCACTTAAAGAGATGATAGTTACGGTTTTGCTTTGTAAGGACGCTTATGTGAAAAATAAATTTCATCGTCTCTCCATCGCTAGATGTATGTACAGGCATATTTCGAGAAACTCCGCAATGGGATATGGGATGGTGGTACCTAGGAAGGAGTTGACGACCGACTGGCTCAGTTTACCAACGTTTACACACAGATTAACCGCCAACGTTACCAACGTTAGCGGTTAATCTGTGTGTTACGCCAGAAATCGCAAGTGCAATTCCTGCCTAGATCATGGATGATTATATTATTATGTATTTATCTAAAAAATATAATAAGTACAGTTTTTAAATTTTTTGCAAATGAATTCAATTAAATATACTGCCCGTTGTCTAGTACCTGTAACTCAAGTCCTTTCTGCACTTAGCACAAGGCTAGGCTAACGTGGTGTGATATGTTCACAAATATTATTATTATTTAGGAGTCACTCCCTAATACATATCCTACTAACACCTAGTGTCTTACGTACTTATACGTAACAAAAATAAATATTAGTATATATAAATATCATTATCATTTCTGGCCACCAATTATCACAGGATATTAGAAATGAAAATGACACTATTATGTTAAGACATAATAGTGTCATTTTAAGTCAGTCAAGAAACACCGACAGACTTATCTGTCGGTGTTTCTGGTGTCAGTGTAACTTTAACATTACTTTGTAATTTTAACATTACTTTGTAACTTTAACATTACTTTGTAATTTTAACATTACTTTGTAACTTTAACATTACTTTGTAACTTTAACATTACTTTGTAACTTTAACATTACTTTGTAATTTTAAACAGTTACAGTTAACAGTACTGAACTGATAATAAGAATGAACATTCCAGTTAAGTGCCGTACAACAGTTTTCTTAAGTAAGCGAAAATCAATTATTGAGATTTTCATTATGATTAATTACATAGTAACAAATGAGGCGGAAAGGTTCGATCCAGTGGAGCCTTTTAAATCAGAAATAGAAGTAGCGAAAGTCTCTTACCAAATTACTACTTGTAATCAAGTATTTAGTGTTCTATTTTATAGCATAAGAGGGCAAACGAGAAACCGGAGTCTTTTAATGACTACCGACATTCGCATGATTGTTATGCAGGTGCGTTGCCCTCCTATCACCCCCAATGGTCCACCAACTACTAATAAACCGCACGATAGGCGATAGCGACGCTGTCACTTTACGCTGGTATCAAGTGAGCGAGAGGTACTTCCCCGGTCGTGCCGGCCCAATTTCGTTGCATAGGAGGATGTAGCGTCATACACAAGGCATGGCACTACATCTTCGTAAGTTGAAAATGGTGGTTTTGTTTCGTGAAATGAACAAATTGATGAACGATTGAAATAGAGATAAGTAGTTCGTTGAAGTGGATTCCAAACATAATTATTTTGGTAAGCGAACTACCACAAAATACCTAAATCAATTTATGGAACAATAGGATTATTCGTATAATTAAATAATGATAAAATAACTTGTGCAATAATGTCAACATGAACATCAATAACTGATCCTAAGTTGATTGCTGTTAAGTTTACGTTATAACAAGAGTAAGATTTTTTTCAGTGCCATATGCTGATGGAAGTGTTCAGTGCCATATGCTGATGGAAGTGTTCAGTGCCATATGCTGATGGAAGTGTTCAGTACAGTTTCATCGGTGAAGAAAAGACACGTCAGGCGACGGTCTTGTTGAGATTGTGGTTGAGATGATTCTAGCAGATGGGAAGGAAGCATCCAAATAGTTATTTAAGTTTAGCTAAAGTAACTATTATTATCTTGGCAGAGGAGACTTCCTCTTATGAGGGGTTCAGCTTACTCGCAGCAGCTATAGTTGACATTGCGTAATCGTGGGGCTGGAAGAGCTCGTTGAGCTATCAGGACTGGAATAGAGCAAGAGAATACTCTATAATAAATGGAGTTAAAGTATAATAAGAGTATATCTTTTCTTTCGCGGGGAAAAGATTTATGCACTGACACCGATCCTGAGTGGGATCCGGTGGGTGTATGGTGCTCGTGGCTTGCTGCTGTAAAGCTCCTGAAACGTAGGGCTGGTAATGTACTTTTATAAACCGCGATAAAATCCGTAATAGTAGTTTTATTGTAATGAGTAACATTCGCGTAAACTTCAGACATCAATAATGAAAAAGAAATAAAAATATTCATTTCAATCTGTAGTTTATTTTCTACATTCATCATTACAAGGATGAATAGTTAATGAGACGGCATAAATAGTCTGTGAATAGTTTGAATGTACCCGATAAGCACTTAATCTCTATTAATGTCCTCTGGTAGAAATATATAATTACCTCATCAAAGACACCTCGCAGAAATAATCTTTATCTAGAGAATATTTATGTAAAAAGAACGTTTACTTGTGGCTGTATTCCCCAGTTTTTGATACGTCTTGGAATATTATTTATTTCTATTTAAATCTACGTAGACATTAGGATCGTAGTTTATACATCGACCGACTATTTCACTGAATAACTTGTATACAACGAAAGTAAAGAGGCTTATAAGACTGCGTAAACATCCTATCACTTTTGAACAGTTTACATATAATCAAAAGCATTATACCTCTAGGCCATCCGAAGGAATCTAATTCTTTATTTAGCTCATCAAAAGATCTCACTTATCTTTACCCAGACAATATTTTACTAACATTTATGTGAAGTATTGTTTGTAATTGTGGTTTCATTCACATAATTTGAGCTATGTGAGAGAGATGTTTTTTCTGTTTACGCGGGGTAACTATTTTATGAGCTTCCAATAGACCTGTGTTCAGTCTAGTGAGGTGTGCCATATTTCGGCCCTTGAAGAGGCTAGCTATTGGCCACGATTACCAAAATCAGCCGCATTGGGCGGGCACATTGAGACCTTTTTTTTGAGTTGAGACGGTTTCTTCCATGAGGGGGTTTCAGAGCTCACCGTTTGTATCAAAATATTTTAATTATTTCCTACAGTAATTTATGTGCAATGAGAAGTAAACCATTTTATGACCCAAATTGTGTACACTACCATTAGTAAATAGTTAAAATGTACTCTATAAAAGTGTTATCTCTGATATATTCCTTAGGCGGAGAGCTCTAATTAGCTCATCAAAGACATCTCGCGGACGTTATCTGTACGAGCAGAATATTTTATTTATATTTATGTAAACTTAGCTTCTACATGCATTTCTTTTCGCCTGATTTTCATCTGTTGAGTGTAATAATATAAAATTTAAACGTATAAATTCACATCACACGTCCGGAAACTAATCTGCGATTGCCAATCCACCTGCTCAGCAAGGCAATTACGAGCATTTACCTCAATAGACGACAACATCAGAATTCGGCTTCTAGTTCCCGGTAGTTGAGCTAGTCCTGGCCCACGGTAACGCTGGACATGGGGTGCTAACAATCTCCGGGCTACGGATCGCTACCACCAATTTGACTTGGCTACGTATAACGGACGAACACTTAGACAAGATAAACACTTGGTTGAGCTGGAGGTAGAACTCGGAAAAATCCGATGGCACGTTCTGGGATTACGTGATGTCCGAATACAAGGTGAAGACACCATAACTCTGTCATCGGGTCTCCTGTTATACTTCTGGGAAGGCGACACTGTATAACAAGACGGCGTGTGATCTCGTGAATAAATCCTTCGTAGGCCTCTAGCATCGACATACTACCCGACGGTAGGGTGGCGTTTCTCATACTTAAACTCACTAAGAGGTATGGCTATACCTCTTAGTGAGTTCTCAAAGTGATACAAGTATACGTACTAACCTCGACACTTGGAAGCTACTTGTGAGAATGTCTCAAGGGCCTTACGGAACACCTGTAAGGCCCACTTCAATGTTGTTATGGGGGCTCTAATGCCAAAGTGGGAGTACGAAATGGTGTCGAATCGACTCTGGGGCCACATGGAGTCGAGAATTGAAATCGCAGGGGCAAGTGCAAAATGACAAACTTCCTCGAGAAAAAAGGCCTCCTCCTAATGAACTCTTATTTTAAGAAGAAGGCCCATAGGAAGTGGACATGACAGAACCCCGGTACTGTGACAAGGAACAAGATTGACTTTCTAATGGGGGACCGAAAGCATATGTTTAGGGTATCTCCGTGATCAACAGGTTTGAATCCGGAAGTGACACCGATTGGTTAGAGGCTCTCTGAATATGAGCCTTCGTCGCAAGCGTGTCCGATTTGTACAGTCAAGACTTCGACTTAACTTCCGACGAACTAAGGTAGGTTCGAACAATTCCACTGTTGCATGCGGGACGTGGGTGAAGGATATTGTAGGAGCAAGTATAATAGCAGGAAAGCCAAACTCTCGGATGAGGCGCTTGTACTTGTGAGGAAACTCGAAGCACACGAATACATTACTTCCGACGATGACAAGCTTCCTTCAAAGCGAATCCTCAAACTAATACGCTGTGACCTTTGCCGCATCAAATATGCAACGGGTTACCGAGGCGATTGAGCAGAAAAGAGGGTCAAAGGTTTTTGTGGTGAAGCTTGGAAGAAGTCATCTCACAAAGGTTAGGACGGATTCTGGGGTTACCGTTTCTTCTAAGCCTGAGCTCTTATCTCAGATCGAATTCTCCTATAGCACGTTGTATACGTCGCACGCTCCTCATCCCGATATCCTGAACAACGATCCGCGTGCAAGCCTGGCTCGACATTTGTCAGGCGATCTGCCGAACTTCAGCATGAGTCAGATTAGTCTGGCTCTTGCGCAGCTTAAATTAAAAAAAAAGAGGGATCAATCCAATTGTATTGAGGAGTGCGACAGGGGGTTGCTATTTCCCCGAAACTCTTCACTAATGCTTTGGAAGAGGTCTTTAAAACTTCAAACTGGGCGGATAGCGGCATAAATATTAACGGTGTAGTACCGCTCTTATCTTCGATCCGCCGATGATATCGTTATGTTGGTCGAATGGTTGGAGAGCTAGCAGAAAATGATGCACCGCCTAAATGAATCCTCCAAACATATTAGCCTTATGATGAACTTGGACAAGGCAAATGTCATGTTCAAAAAACACGTTCTTCCTTGGCCGGTAAACATCGATGGTGCCATTATGGAGGTCGTAGATGGATACGTCTATCTCGGGCAATAATTTCAATTAGATACACATGAATTCGAGAAGGAAGCCGATATATGGATTCAGTTGGGTTGCATTCCGGAAGCTTTGTCACATTCTCACGTCACCTACACCGCAGAGCTTTAAAACAAATGTCTTTAACCAATGGGTTCTCCCCGTGATGACATACGGAGCCGAAACGTGGCCTCTAAATGTAGGACTGGTCCGCAAGATTGCGGTAGGTCAACGGGCTACTGGCCGTACTATTTTGGGGTTTTCTCCGCCCGATAGAATTCGCAACGAAGTCATAAGACAAAGAACAGGAATATCCGATACCACGCGAAGAATGAGATCGCTGTAGAGGCAATGGGCTGGGCACATACTCAGAAATAAGGATGGCAATTAGGCCAGTGAGGTTCTGGATTGGAGGCCGCGTTTGGGAAAACGAAGTGCTGGTCGACCGTTCACCAGCTGGGAAGACGATCTCCATGCAGTAGCCGGTCCGGATGGATGCGAGTTGTAGGAGTTCGGTCGTCTTGGCGTTCATTGAAAGAGGCCTACGTCCAGCAGTGGACTGTTAAGGGCTGATAATGACGATAATAAATCCACATAGATTTCATTATTGCTATTGGTCGTAAATATTATTACATAACGTTCATGTGAATTTCTTATGGTATACATATTTTCTTGTACAATAAATATTCTTTCGACTCTTGTAAACACTACCATATTTGAATAAAGTTTATGTCGTGAAGACAAATGTCTTACAATTAAATAAAGGCCTCGACTCTACTGCGGCGAAAGTAGTACAAACTCCTTCTGGTACGCTAGACCAAGTACACTGTCATGTGAACAAAATACTTAAGTCATAATAATTTCGAGATTGTTTGACATAAATGTGTACTAGTCGATTGGAATTTAAATGTCTCACAACCTCTAAGTGAGAGGTAATGCTATCCTCTATTGCTCGGGTATTGTGCCGACATGACATGGGACTTACAGTTCGCCAAGATGAAACCGGCACAAAATGACCGCTATGCTGTCTCATTTTTTGCAGCTTGCGTTTCTGGTAGTGAAGTGTATTTAAATGGGTTCTTGTTACTAAATCTTTGCGTAATCACCATGCTTATTGCGTAAACATCTTTTTTTCAGTTTTATAAATGCGTATTTACGTATAGCACCTAGCTACAAGCATTTTACCGATACGAGCACCTGTCGTGCTAGGTGACATAGGTTCGACGCTGAGGTGCAGTCGAGGGCGTACAAAAGCGAGCTACACATTTATATTTTATTTTATATTTGGCAGCCTTTGCAGTCAGCACGTAAAGATTTAACAGGAAGGGGAAACTAACTTTTATATTTACATTAATTTCATGTACATGCAATGGGCCGGCGAAAACCTATAAGCCGCATGAAACGCGACAGCGTAGGTGTCACTTCATGCCAGCCCAACTAGGCTATAATGCGGCGTGGCACTACCTCTTACTTGTGACATGAAATAGTTACAACTATTTTTAGATAGAGACATGTAAATTCCGATAAAAAATGTATTAGTCTTTATTTGCTATTTTTTTTCTTTCAAAAAAATAAATAAACTTTACATACATTTTCCACAATTATTTATTCTTCAATTTACATATGACCGGTTTTGACTTATGATCAGTTCTTCCAAAAAATTTGTTAACATTAATTTCCATAAAGAAGTGACAATACATTCAATAAACTATAAAGTCATAACATTATTTTGAGAGCTTGTAATAGCAGACAATGCAAGTGCTACATTGTGGATAGACGGGTTGGTACTACCGAGAATATTTATCTCACTAATAATAATGGAGCCCAAAACGTACAGCCATTAAAACAATCGCTTTACGTTTTGTGCCATTTGAGAGACTCCGGTGAACGATGTTCAGCACAACATCCACCTAAGTGGATATTTATGGGCATGTATTTGTATATGGGTGGATATTTTTCTAAGCCATCTCTCCGTGCTTTGCATCGAAATGATGAATCGCGGGCCCATGCCGCAAAAGAGAAAGCCGTATTTCTGGGCTCTCTTTTTGCGTCGAACTCTTTTTTGGATGATGTGGGAACTCCGCGCCTACAATCACGTGGTGTGGTTACTCGATACCGGATATTATGTTCCGAGTGCGTTGCGTAAAGCGCTTCTGTAACTGGACATATATAAGTCGAGTGGGCCCGATGGCATCGATCCGTATGTGCTGCGAAAATATGCTCCGGGGTTGGCTCCGGTATTGACACGCCTTTTCCGATTCTCCTACGCTGTTTGCGTAGTCCCCAGTTCTTCCCCCGTGGACGTTCAGCTGGTGTTCTTTAAATTTTTTTAATGCACCGACAGACAGGGGCAGTTAAAACCAAGGGGGACGCAATGGCGTTTAGTCTGTATATAGCGGAGGCATTTGGTCGGGTTTGGCACAAAGTGTTTCTTTCAAAGCTTTACTCATACGGATTTTCCGGGAAATTATGCGACTAGATCACTAGCTTCTTGACAAATCGCAGCGTCAAGGTCGTGGTTGGCGGCACATGATCCGCTCTTAAATTTGTCAACGCTGGTGTTCCCCAAGGACACAAGCGTTCTGTCTCCTACGCTGTTTCTTCTGCATAACAATGACATGTAAACCCTCATTGTTACGCAGATGATAGTAATGGGGGTTCTTTATATACTGGTCGAGCCAATATTTCCCGAGAACACGCCAACGAGTATCGGAATTAGCTTTTGTCTGAAGTCGTGGATTTGTTATCCAATGTCTCGGAATGGGGCCGAGTAAACTCTGTCCAATTTAACCCTCATAAGACGCAAGTTTGCTCGCTCACCGCTGAAAAGACACCCTTGGCCGTATCTCCTCGTTTTCAGAACACCTACCTATCGGCCTCAGTTAGTATCGGAGTAATTGGTGTCGACATATCGAGTAACGTTCAGTTCTGCGGTCATTTGGAAACGAAAGCAAATTAGCCTCAAAGAAGCTGGGCGTGCTCAATAGGGCGAATCAGTACTTCAATCCAGCCCATTGTCTCTAACTTTACAAGGCGCAGGTCCGACCTCATATAGAATACTGCTCCCACTTCTGGACAGGGAACCCGCAATATCAGCTCGTTTCATTTGACTGCATAGAACCTAGAGCGAATCGAATTGTTGACGACCAAGTTATTTCAGGATAGATCGATTGTTTGATCCAATGAAGAGAAGTCGGTACGCTATGCGTATTTTATCGTATTTTTTATGGGGAGTGTTCTGAGGAATTGTTCGGCTTGATATCAGCAGCAGAGTTCCATCTTCAGACATCGCGACAGAAATCTAAGTTTCAAGCCCATTCCCTTGATGTCCGTAAATCCATAACAGTGTAGTATAGACGCCATTTCTTACCGCGCAGAACTGTACTGTGGAACCAGCTGCCTCCCTCGATATTTCCGATACGACTTAGAGGTCTTCAAGAAAAGAGCATACCTCTTCCTTAGAGGCCGGCAACGCGTCTGTTACAGATATCTATTGGCGGCGGTAGTCACAGGTTCCACCTGCTTGTTTGATCTGTATCTCATAAATAAATCTTTTAAGGCGTTTGTGTCATAGCAGGAAATATAGCTATGGACATACATATACGGCTAAAAACATTATCCTATATCTCACACTTTCTGGTAAAAGCATTTTTCTGCATTATTTATACGAACGTGATTAATTTAATAAATGTAACGTAATATTTCAACCGCATCTGCATTCACTCTGCATGAAATCTCTCTGAAATGGGAACATCAAACGATTGTAAGTAAACGTAGAACGTCTTATTGATATCGTAATAGCATTACTCAATTCAATCTAAGGAAATGGCGGTGGAACCACTCATCGTGTGTGATAATAAATGTAGACGTTAATAAAATACTGGTGAATTCGCGACCTTGGATGAATTTTTGTTTGCTTCTATTGCAATTAATTTTAACATTAGTGTTCCAAAGTACCTAAGTAGTAAAAGAATTTTAATTTTTTTCTGCAATAGTAAATATTTTTATGTTATGATAGATTGGTCTTTAAATGTATACAAATTTCGTCCCCATTTTCACAATTTATATTCTTAAGTATCTCTCATAATTCAGTTCTACAGTATACATAACTGATGTTATCTACATATGTACCTTATGCGGACAAAATAAAATCCGCAAATTTGACTAAGTTGATGCGATACTCCCCCACCCCTAGCTACTTAAAAACCGCACGAGACACGAAGTCATCACTTTCAAGGCGGTATAAGGTGAGTAAGAGGTACCTCACGGTTGTTATTGCTCAGTTCTGCTGTAATTCAGTAATGGCTCCACATCCTACTCGGGTGAACAAAATGACTTACATCCTACACAGGTGAAAAAAATGACTACATCCTACTCAGGTGAGCAAAATGACTACATCCTACTCAGGTGAACAAAATAAGTACCAACTTGAATTGGATTTGCTCGTGGAAATTAGCGTTACCAACTGCCTATTTATGTAACCAATTTTAACAAAAACGGTTTACAATTTTTCCTTTTTAAAATCACTTACGTCTTACTAGACGTCACTTACTAGACGTAACATGTCGTTGTTGTAAGTGATCTTATTTCAAGTTCCTGGAAGTAACATGATGCGACGCAACGCAACATGATGTTTATTCGAAATTAATTTTGCTCTAACTGTATTGAGAATGTTAACAATAAGTTACGCGCCGATTGGATCACATCCCAGTAATACTAATTTAAAGATCACGTGACTTAGCGGTCACGTGGCACTCGCAGCGGCCACGCCGCACTCGCGCTCGGCCACGTAGCACTCACTCCTGCTACGTACGAATAAGTAGCATTTACGTTAAGGGAATTTATTATTGTAATGTGCAGCGCATATGTTCGTACTCCATCAACTAAGTTAGGCGACGCTCGGTGAGGACTGCGTTAGTATCAATAATGCAAGGCAAATAGAACAATATAACATAATGTATATGTGACAGTATACAAAAGTACATAATAATTAGTAAACATCGGTGTAGCCCTCTTTTGCTTTACATCCCAATGTTGCTGTGTACTATCTTTCAGGAAGTCTTCGCTTCTCAGTTCTGGGCTAGAAAAGAATCAGTGGTAGACTTTTCCGTTCAATATGTGATTTATAGGATCGAGTAAAATTTATGGAGCTTACGTAAATGTGTGTATGTGTTTTGTGTGTGTGTGTGTGTATGTGTATGTGTGTGCGTGTGTGTATGTATGAGCGCGTGTGTGTATGGATGAGTGTGTATGTGTGTGTGTGCGTAAATGTGTGATAGACACACACAAATACATAGCCACTTACGTGTCTGTGTGTAAATATTTATTTATTACATAAATTAAAAGTCACACTTAGTAAAATTACGCGAATTCGTCGTCAATTATACATTATATATTATAATTGATGCGACTCTGGACGGTTGCCCATACTTTCATGAGCATTCTCATTAAAATATACAAATCTATAACAATGGATTGCCTTAAATCGTCTATTCCCATTTAAATATAAGGAGACGCAGATGTAGGGGGGGGGGGGTTTAAGAGCCATTGCTCTCACCCTTCCCCTCCCCAAGTCAATCAAACTAAACAAATAGAGACGCAATTAGTCCGGCTCGAGACACACTTACAATTTATGAGTCGGCACTTAAATAATACACAGGTTTGATCAGGATAAACATAAAATATACTATCGGTTCGCGATTCAGCAAATGTGGTATCTAGCATATCGGCTCTTAAACTATTGTAACGAAAATCACGGTTTAGTTTTTTATTTAGTGATTTATTTGAGCCCAATCCTACTAAACTATAGCAGGACCAAGAAAAGATGGACGTATTCTGTGAAGGAGTGATAGACGAACGGTCCACGGAGATGACGAAAGGCAGAATAGGATGGAAGGAGAAAACATGTTGTGCAGACCCTAAATGGTATGACCAGGGCTGAAGAATGGTGAAGGCATTAAAGTTAAAAAATACCTCAAGATTGAAATCAGGCTATTTCATGGTATAAATAACTGATATTGAAGACTGGATATTTTATACTGATTTTTGCACAGACTGGAAGCTTACGCTAGTGAAACAGCGGGCGATGCCAGTTAATATATTGCGGTTTTTCAATTACTTTCGAGTTCCTTCTGGTAAAGTCTTAGTTCGTATACCACTAGTAGGGGCTAGATCGATATTAGTCGATCGTATATAACCCGGTGGCGAGCAATTTGCGTTACCTCTGATTAAATTCGTTACCACAAAGTGATTTGACGTGGTATCTACAATGTATTACAGGATGAACACATTATTCAACAAGTTTAACCCTCCGGAGGCCTATAATGCATAATGTCAATGATTAAATCAAAATCTTAGAAGGCCTGCAATTACATGCAGCAGAATAATGTATAGACTGTGATTTTGTGATGTTCAGCAGAAAAAAGTATAGATTGTGGTTTTATTTATTCATAGAAGTAATATACGGGGGCAAACAAGCGGTCAAAGCTCCAAGCGGCGACTACTGACTAGGCATCTAAAGATTTGTCATGCAGACGTGTCTTTGCTTTTGTTGGTTTGCTAATTGCGTATTAGAAGCAAAGCTGGCATATTGAGGCGGTATCATGTCAGCACAAGAGTCAGCACAAAGAACAAGAGTGAGGAGAACCTCTTCCCTTGACACCTGATTTGGAGGAGCGGAGAGGTAGTGCCATGCAGGAAGAGGTAGTGCCGTTTGGAAGAGGTAGTGCCAAATAGGAAGAAGCGATGCCATACTGAATAGGAGGAGGCAGTGCCAGGCATAGTGAATTGTCCCGGCACGACTGGGGAGGTACCTCTCGCTCACATAATACCACTGTAAAGTGACATCCTCAGTGTCTCGTTTCGTGCGGTTTGTGAGTAGCGGGTGGCCTATTGGAGGGGGGGGGGAAGGAGGGCAACGCAGCGGCATAGTAATTATGTCGATGTTCATGGGCGTCGGTAGTCATAAAAAAGCTCCGTTTGCTCGTTTGCCCCCTATTGTAAAAAAAGAGGAAAAAATTTTGCGAACTCAATATCTTACAAGTCATTTGTAACTACAGGAGTGTGGACTCCTTACCTCGAGAAGACTACATGAGAAGACTACACTGTTCGTTTAATTGACAAAAAAAATGAATCGCTCTTATCCGATCCCACTCCCATTTCTGATGAAGACAAGATAATATTAAGTTTCAATTAATATTCCTTGACACTATGTGTCGTGAACAGCACAAAGTACGAAAATTTTAACTTTTCTGCCGGTATAAGGCAGAGGAACTACACCAATTGCGCCAGCCCAATTATCTGGAAATGCAGTCTCATTATTAAAAAAAGTGGTACCAATAATAAAATTACAAGGGAAGTCTTCGTTGGCAAGAAAGTGGCGTGTCTCATAGATATTCGCCGACGCGACTAACAAGTTTAGGCGGAAGTCTGTTCCAGTTAGATTAGTTAGTCGAGTTGAACTTTAACTGTCGCGTTTGCTCAATTTACGACCAATTGAATGTTTTTTATCGTCTCAGGGATTTTTTGCCCCACTGTATAGGATTGAGGGTTATGCTTTTCGAGTGTATGTGTATATGCTTATTTTGTATCACAGGAGGGGATATGAAAAATTGTACCCTATTGTAACTAATGGTTAGGCCAATTTCTCTTGGCCCCATTAGGCCACCCTAAGGTATACACAAGGTCAATTCAGTTAAACTGCTAAGAAATTTAATTTTACTCCGTTGTTCTAAACTTACTCCGCTAGGACGAAGCACTCGTTCCACAGTGTCAAAACCAAACCTAAACTCATACGTTACAATCTGTCAAGTCATTCAACCTGTAGCAGGGAACATACATGTCTACATACATATGCTCGAAAGACAGTACTATCTTTTTGACATAGCCGCGTAAAATAGTATGATTATATACAGTTTCCACACAACTAAGATACACTACGGTCCGTGTTCAGGGAATCTAAATGCGCATTCCACTCATATTACACATTTCACAAATAGAATCAGCGTGACTGCACTAGTGCTCACATTGTAACGTCACTTTAGTGTCGTGTTTGATATATATATGTGTGTGTGTGTGTATGTGTATGTGTCACCATATACAATTATGTAATTGTAAGAGATTTGACTTGTGAACACGGTAGGTAATGATTCTTTGTAACCAACAAAACGGCAATGAAACAAAAACATTGCATGTAATTACACTACATTCGGTGGAAAATTTCACCGAATTTAGTGTAATCATTTTCGAAAATCACGTACACCGCATGGTACTGATAGAAACTCGCGCGAACAAAAGTCTGACACCCCGAATATAAAATATCGCGTAATCGGAATAGTTGCCTCCGGGATAGGCGTGCTCAAGCAGACAAACTTTTTTTTTTAGTTTACCACTTTTATTAATTTTTATAGCGGCTACAGAAATACATCATATTTCAATTGTCTAAGTATCACGCTTCTTGAAGATAAACTGGTGACAGACTCACAGAGAAACAGATGGACAGCATTTAAGTATAATAGGGTTGCGTTTAGTGTTAAAAAATCTTGAAATTTCAATTTTATTTGTAAGAGGTAAAATTAAAGGTTTTACCAATAAAATTATTGTTATAGAGAAATGCTCCTCTACGCTAATCTAGATTGTTTTGCCGTAATGTATAAAGGTAACCACATCAAACGAAAATTATGAACTTGGATAAGTACCACATGGGATGGAACATGAACATAACAATAATATCCCAAACTGTATTTTAAAATACGTGAAGTGATAATCTGTTTAGCGTTTCAACTTTTCTAATCTGACCAGAATAAAAGACCAAAATACTAGTAGATTAGTTACTAGTTATTAGTAAGTGATTTATATAAAAATAGATCTCTCAAATGTTCCATACAGTTCATATATTTCATTCCACCACTCGTTTGTTCCCGTATACTAAAAGAACACGTAGTGCGCGCTCCTGTTTTCCACTCTCCATGATTCAAACAGCCCCTCCATTATCTTTGTCACATGTGTCGATGACGAGCCCTCACATTCGACGCGACACCTACAATATCCTGTTTCATGTTCTTGTGATATCAGCGGATCCCCCATTTTCACCTATCACTCGTTTCCCCGCGTCCCTGGAAACAGGGGCGGAAATTTTAACGAGCATCACTAACGGCTCTCTTAAAACACACCGCCTTTTAAGTGGGCTCTTGGCTGTCTTTTGTACGTTTGAAATATACAGGGGATAAATTTGTTTACCGTTTTATTGGTCGTTTTATATTTTTTAACAGTATACCACCACACCTTAACAGTATGCACGACTGGGGTTACCTCTACGATGCGATTACATCACCTCTGTAGAGCTATACTCGTGCTCTCGCATTACCTCTACGATGCGATTACATCACCTCTGTAGAGCTATACTCGTGCTCTCGCATTACCTCTACGATGCGGTTACATCACCTCTGTAGAGCTATACTCGTGCTCTCGCATTACCTATACGATGCGATTACATCACCTCTGTAGAGCTATACTCGTGCTCTCGCATTAGGGCATCGGCATATCCTTAACGCAAATATGCGTCGTTAGCCATCTAGAGAGCGAAACTATCTTAAGGCAATTTTTTCTAAGAAATATTTTTGATAAAGAAACTCGAATGTTTTTCCTTTGACCTGTTCACAAGTAGTCTACACGAGTTACCACAATATTTAGTACAGAGCTGGATGTGGTGGGATAAGTAAACAGATTGTTATTATTAAAGGATCTCATAATATGTTAGGTTACTTTATCTTGGACCAAGTGGCTTAGAATGTGGAACGTATTTTCGGGTGACTTGCTTCAAAAATTAAACCCAAAACCCTAACTAAAGGCAAGGAACATCATATATGTTTAGCAAACATTACATTTCTTTGTATTCATCTCTGCGATGTGATTATAATTTGTTCCTTAAGAACGAACATGATTCCGAAGTGAAAGTTACGCAAGAGGAAAACGATACAGCGTTAAGCTGCTCGTTGATTTTTCACACTATTTTACTCATACTTTTTCATTCCGCGGACATTAACTGTCGTATAATATGGAATAAACTCCAACAAAATTAGTTTTAAAAATGCGTCTTGCAATGCAATCGTGCGTCCGTATGTATACATGTCCGCTTGCTCTCTAGAATATATGTGGTGTAAGGCATTCTATTTCATTACCCTCACGACCGGCTCGAATGAATGTACAAACTGCAAGTTCAATTTTAGTGCACCGATTTTCATCTTATGTGATTCTCTTCTGCATTATTGATGTATTTTGTGTATCGTAGCGTGATGTGAAGATTTTTAAATTAGACCTATAGTTACAGAGATTAACATGTATAAACAATCAAACAAACTCTTCAACTTTATTAGCACATATGATGTACATTCGTATCTTTAAAACAATTAAACAAATAATTTCAAATTAAATTTAGAAACAAAAGATCTGGCTGCTTGAAATGTATTATCTAGTTCAACGAACTAAGTGGGACCAGTTATCAGGACGAATCTAATCTAATCAAATGTGGAGTGTGTTGATAGTAACTGTTAAGTAAATGATATCTTGTTTTTAGTCAGTGCTTTTTCACTTGTTACGCTTGTTATCTACTGTGTATTATGTACTAATGATGTTTTTTTTTTAAATTATTACATTGGTTTTATTCGTTACTAGCAGTTTGTCTGGGCTTTGCACGGATATTTCACAAAATATGGCAAAAATAATTTATTTTGAATTTTACTCTCGGCCCCGTAAACATTACACGTAACAATGAAAACAGACTAAGTTAAAGAGCCAGTTACCAATAATTTCTGCATATAATTAATGAGGATTTACTTTGATGCCCTTACATATTTTGGTGACTTGACCGAAGTTTTTTTTGTTTGTGTTTGTTACAAAGCCGATACTCATGACAAAAAAAATGTAGGATTGTAATGGTGAAATATTTCGTCAAATCGGTTCAGTTGATTCAAAGCCTATTCAATGTCAGCAAACAAACTATCAAAGGAACAATGAAATGTTTCTTCTTTATAATACTAGTATTGATAACGAAATGCAAATAGAAACAATAGCTACAGCGCCCGAACAGTCTTTTTGGTAGTGAAATAATCCTCATGGCCTTACAAGCACCAATCCCGGCCCGAGCAATCAGACCATTTGACAACTACCGACGCCCATGGACATGCGTATTATCGTTGTCATGCAGATGCGTACCGTGTGACTACTGTCACTTTACCGCGGTGACATGTGATCAAAGAGGTACCATCCCGGTAGTGCCAGGCCCCTTCCGCTGCAGCTCGTGGCTCTACTTCTTACTACTTATAATATTCTATAAACAAACAAAGTTAGAGACTTGACCCCTAATTTGACCTCTATTTTGCAAAAATACACATTCCGGGAATGAAAATAATTGTAAAAGCTTAATTATGAGCTATTGGTGATGTCATTCCTTATGTTTAATCCATCAAGACCAACAGTAATCCATAAGTATGTCTTAAAATAGATACAAGGTATTTGAGATGTACCCTTGAAAACAATTCACATATACTATTTACGATATCAGCCGTTAAGATTTTTC
>JAFELO010001094.1:260654-286349 GCA_017140195.1 Eumaeus atala | reverse complement strand
TACAAAATGAATTATATAGCTGCACCGCACGGCTTCACGCGCGTATGTTTTCATCCCATGGAAAACCCAAGTAAAGAATTTAAATGGACGTTGACCTATGTATCGTCATCATCATCATCGCACCTTCACGCCAGCTCCTGAGTAGGGTAGGCAGAGAGAACGGAGTGCCACATATCAACCTTTTTCGACGCGGGAAACTCGCGTCATCACCAGCCTGGGTGAGTCCCAGTAGTGTGTAGTGACACATGATAGTGCCAGATAATCCACTAAAACCACCACGCGAGCCGCGAGTGCCGCCATTGGTGAGGCGACCAGGACTACTTATCTCCAGGGCACCTCGACGGGTAGTCAGTCCACTAAGGGTCCGACACCACCTCCGGGGGATTTCCCACACCACAGGACGACCGCGACTTTGGGAAAGTGCAATGGGATGAGGTTTACCATCGTCGCTCCTTGCCCAGTGCGCAAAAGTGCCTACTCCTCTTGCTCTTTTGTCCTCTCTTCTTATAAGATGTGAATATAAAGGGGTGTAAGAAGTAGCCCCCTCGGTGCAATAGGCTTTGTCCAAGGTAAATTCACATTAGATTTTTTTCAAATATTAATCGTGTAGTAAAAGTGTTCATTTGTGAAATACACAATTAAAACCTACAAACAATATAACACCTACTGGAAATATTGATAAGTTTTAGAAACCAGAGGCGATATCTTTAATTATATGTATCAGTATTTGCCTTTTGAATGTTGGACTTTAACAAAGTAGTAAAGTATAAAATTAACAAACGTATTTATGCTGTAGACAATAGATTGTTTACAGTCGAGATGATTCAGTTATAAATAATAACTCGTGTCAGTCCAGAGACAGGAAAACGATCTTAATTAAAAAAGAAAGTCTTTTTGTAGTTATTAAATAAAGACTAAATGTTTTCCGTCAGTAACCGCTGTAGGTTCAAGTACTATGCGGGTGCTGTAGTGTGCCTGTTTTTATTTAATTAAAATAACAAAATGTACTGCAAATTGTAATCGAATATTGTCTTTCTGTACGTTTTCTAAATATAATCACGTCATACCTCCGCGCACTCATTTCTTTGAAAAAAAGGAATGGAATACTATCTTGACCTTCTTTTTATAGAATAGGGGGCAAACGAGAAGTCGGAGCGTTTTTACGACTACCGATGGCCATAAATATCCACCTCATTACTATTCCGATGCGTTGCCCTCCTTTGCCCCCTCCCCATATGGGACACCGGCTACTCACAAACCACACGAAACGCGACACTGAAGATGTCACTTTACGGCGGTACTATGTGAGCGTGAGGTAACTCCCCGGTCGTGCCGGTCCAATTCCGTTGCATAGGAGGATGTAGTGTCGTGCACCATGCATGGCACTATCTCCTCCTATGCAGCATGGCACAACCTCCTTCATGTGGCAAAATCCATGGCAAAATTCATCATGTTCATACAATATCACCACCATTATTTGGAATCACATCACAGTGGGACCACAAAGCATTACATATGACTTCCTGCATTGTAGCTGAATCGATCCGGTTGGAATTCAAGCATAACTCTCAGTTCTCAACTTCATAAATGTGTAACATATCTATTGCTTTCGTTCAGTTTTATGGCCCATTGGAGGAGCATCGGTAACAAATAGCGTCAGCTGCACATCTTTAAAGTAAAGTCATTTAGGACTACAACTGTTATAAAACTCATTGAAAGATTAAACCATTACATAAAGCCCTGATACAAGCCTACCAATTTCCTTCTCATCATAATTACGCTAAACCATAAGGAATAAATAAAATAACAACGTCTCACCCTCTCATCAGATGCCTCACGGGATGGCATGAGGAACCGAGTCCAATAAGTGCTCGTCCTGCTTCAAAAATCTATTGAAAGATTCATAAGCCACATCCAGTAAAGCCTTGCTACATGTGTCCAACTGTATCACTATGTATTAATTATTATTGCTCTTTATTTATACTAACTAGCTTTCTCCGTCAAGAACAGGGTCCAAATCATGCAATCGAATATTCTCTTTTTATAGTATACAGGGACAAACGAGCAGTCGGAACCTTTCAACCACTAACGACGCCCATGTACATAAGCATAATTATACCGATGGGCCACCGGCTACACACAGACCGCACGAAACGCGACACCGTAGGTTTCACTTTACGGCGGTATCAAGTGAGCGAGTGGTACCTCCCCGGTCGTGCCGGCCCAATACCGTGGCATAGGAGGATGTAGTGTCACGCACCATGGATACTACCTCCTCCTTTGCAGCATAGCACTCCTCCTACGAAAACCTTACCTTCTTGGGGAATCTCTCTATTCAAGGGCGAAAACGGAATGGATATCCGTTTGTGTAGAATTTGAGAAGTCGTTCACACACTGACATATAGTATTTGGGGACTTTGGTATGTTAGTTAATTAGTACTGGTTCAATTTTAAAATTCTTTCAGTGTAACATAGTGATAGATTTATCGGGGAAGGCTATACATGTACCGCGCTATTAACGCCGACCTACGCGATACTGTAAGCCGCTAGTCTCTTCATAATGTTGTAACATGGAAGCAACCCTATGCATAACTAAAAGCGCCCAGCGTTTACTCCCGCGTATCTCCGGTCACAATACTTAGAAGTGAATTTTCTACAGAAACATACACGTATTCATTCATTTGTAATGAAAAGCCTGAGGACAAAGTGCGATGCTTCAAACTTAAAAAAATGAAGGAGTTCCAAACTAGCCTATATACAAAGTGTCAAGCCCAATTTCATCCTTTAGGGATAGAATATCCTAAAACCGCTAAATACGTATTTACTCATTTTGTTGCCAACGATTACGATCCAGCATATAGAATCCAGCCCTCTAAATAACGCATGACAACTCCGCGGGTTCCAGCGCGGTGAGGAATCTGAAAATCTGATTAATTGGATCTTATTCTCATTTGAAAATTCCTTGGCTCGTGACTGCACCGCTGCAGCAGGATAAAGGCGTATTCACGAACAATCCTCCTACGAATGTAAATACTAAAGTTTATATATCATCATTATTAGCCCTCATTGGTCCACTGCTGGACATAGGCCTCTCTCAATGAACGCCAAGACGACCGATCTCCTGCTACTCGCATCCATCCCGGACCGGCTACTGCACGGAGATCGTCTTCCCACCTGTAAACGGTCGACCAACTCTTCGTTTTCCTAAACGCGGCCTCAAGGTTGTATATGCTCGTATCTTTACTATTCTTTCACATATCTATACTAATTGAAGAAAACTGAAGTGTTTGTTTGTTTGTTTGAACGCGCTAGCCTCGGAACTACAGAACTGATTTCAAAAATTCTTACAAGGATAGATAGCCCATTTACCGAGGAAGGCTATGTTTTCTGTACTATCACGCTACGACAAGTATAATTAGAGCTGCGCAAGAGAAACCGCAGAGCACTGCTTGTACCTTCTGGTACAGAGAATCCTTGGAGTTACTATGGTCACAATAGTTGGTTTAACTTTATAGCATTCCAAAAAAATTATAGAAATACTAAATATCATTTTTTTCACTTCTACCATAAAATTGATGACTGAACTAAAAAACATGATTAATGAAAGAAGAAAAATGATATATGTTTTGCGAGAAACAAGTCATTAGCCAACTATTTTTCTTTTTAGTTAACAATTTATTACAATCCCGTCCCGTTTTTCTTATCCAAACGTCATCGTAGATTAGAATATGAGATTTATATAGTTTTTTTTAAAGACGTGTTTTATATTATCATACGGTGACGCCCTGCGAGATCCGCTCAATTACTATGCTACCTTCCAATTGGCCACCGGAAACTGAATGAGCAAGACACCGGTAGGGAGTTATCCGCATTATTGTCATACACGTGTTACCTCTTTTTCTCCTACCCTGTAATGGTACTTCTTAAAAAATCCTTGTGTGAATTGTAACTCATTTAGTTAGTTCATATTTCTATAATACATACTTGGATTTGAATCCGCATTCCAGGCTGATTGATAACTGGCCGGAACGACGAACTTAAAAAAAGATAGGCAAACAAAATTTATTATATTCTATAATCTTTTCGAAAATATAACGCCAAATTTGAATTTATTCGAACTGATAGAATTTGTGTGAGAGGATCTAGACCTTCCTTTGACGTAAATATTCTCAACAATAGAAAAAAACGAAATTCGTGCGGTGATAAAATTTTACGTTTTAAAAGGGAAAACAGCAACCCAGATTAAAGACAAGCTAGACAGTATTTAAGGTAACACTGCTCCTACATTGTGTACAATTCACACCCTTTTTTCTTTTCTTTTTTTTGTTAACGTGGGGAAACACATTTACGCGCCTTCACTGGCCCTAGGTGGGGTCTAGTGGTGTGTGGGATTCGCGGCACATGATAGTGCCAATTACCCACAAAAACCACCGCGAATGCCATCAGTGTCGGCCTTGGTGAGGTGCCCCGGAACAACAAATTCCTGATAATTTGACACCTCGAGGGCTAGTCAGCCCACTAAGGGACCAACTCCACCTCCACAGATGGGGTTGCCCGGCACTAGAAAACGGGCCCACTGATTTTGGGACTGTGTAATGGAGTGAGGTTACCATCCTCGCCCCTTGCCCCGTGTGCAAAAGCGCTTCCTCCTGTTGCTCTCTGGTCCCCTCTGTTTATAAGAGCAATCGCACATGGTACCCCCATGTGCGATTCCTCCTCCTGATCTTTAAGCCCCCTCTTCTTATAAAGATCCCCCTCGGTTCAATTGGCTTCGCCTGGGATCACCCCAGGCTACTAAGCCCCACCGCCACGACAAGGCTTGTACCATGGTGGGGAGTACAATTCACACCTGGGAAACTGGGTCTAGCCGTCCGTATGAAGTCATGAATCCGGACATGATCAAATAGATTAAAAAAATCGTTTTGAATGATCGGCGCTTAAAATTGCGGCAGATAGCAGACATGGTAAGCATTTCCTCTGAATGCGTTTCTAACATTTTACACCAACATTTGCGAATGAAAAAGTTTTGCGCGCGTCAGGTGCCGCGTTTGCTCATTGTTAACCAAAAGGAACGTCTAGTGGACGATTCGTCGGAGTGTTTGGCGCTGTTTAAACGTGATACTAACGAGTCTTTGCGGCGCTATGTGGCAGTAGAATGTAGTATGATGAAGAGACATCACTATAGTCCTGAAACAAAAATACAGTCTTAGCAGTGGACTGAGGGGGGAAAGCTTGCACCGAAGAAAGTAAAAACGGTTTTGTCGGCCGTCAAAGTGATGGCGACTGTTTTTGGAATGCCCGAGAGATTATTTAAGTGCATTATTTGCGAAGAGGAAAAGCAATAAGTGCAGAGTATTATGCAAGCTTGGTGCAAAAATTTTGTGAATAAATACAAAGGAACGGCCTCACTTAGCCAAAAAGAAAGTTTTATTCCATTACGACAATGCACCTGTTCACTCGTCAAGGGTTGCAGTTGCCAAACTCCATGAATTGCGGTTCGGATTGTAACCCCCTATTCCCCAGATCATACCCCGTGCGACTTCCACTTATTCCCGAATCTCAAGAAATGGTTAGGTGGACGAAGGCTTTCATAATGATGAAGTCATTGTCGCCGTAGACGAGTATTTTGAGGGGCTAGAGAAAACATTTTATCAAACTGATGTAACGGCATTGGTGAAGCGCTGGACTAAATGCATCGAGGTAGAAGGAAACTACCTTGAGAAATAATATTCTTTTAAATCGATCATTAAAATTTTTCTTTGTCGTTTCGGATATTTATCAAGCACTCCTCGTGCATATACGTTTTACAGGAAAGCAAACACATACACACATATTATATTTTTACATCTCATAACATTTTTACATCTCTCTACACTTTTACGTCACATTACATTACATTACGAAAAAGAAACTCTCTGTAAATTCCGCTTTACTTTTCTGCAGCCTCTTAATATGCAACGAGGAATCTTAATAAGGTTTACTGTCAAGTGTTTTGCAAGTATAAAAGATGCTCGATATATATTTGAAAGACCAGCATTTGTTCTTTATATTTTAAATAATTAATCTCGCAGCCTTCGTTAGTAGAATAAGGAAGGCTTTTACTTAAGCGTGCCTTTATAATGGAATAGAACAGAATAGAATATAACTTCATTTAGCTAATTATTACGCCATTATTATATATACGTTGACACTCATTCTAATACACAATAAAGCTGACATGAAATGACAAATAAAATTCAAAACAAACAAAAGAATAAAAAGTGAAGACGACGAAGAATATTTTTATGTTAACACCATAAATTCATGTACATTGGTGTAATACTTAGTAGCTATGGTAACCATTCATTTACGATTTTAGGTTGATGTGGAATTATGTGGTCTCGATATTTGGAAACATTTAAGATGGTCCCAGGCGTACGCCGACCCCTGGCTTCACACCAGAACCGAGTGTCAAGGATCGCTGAAGGAAGGAAAACGAGTGTTTAAAAACTAATTTCCCTTCCTTTTCCACATTCATTAATAGTCATCATTATCAGCAGCAGGCAGAAAACATTCACTGCTGGACATTGGCCTTGTCCAGAGAGCGCCAAAAGTCACGGTCACATCCGCTTGCCAGTGGCTCTGCGATGTCGACCAGTTCATCAGTCCATAGGTGCATGGAAAGCCGTCGTACACTGCGCCTTCCGGTGTGGGCATTCCTTTCTCTTGACACCACCTTCCGATACCAACCCCAGCATCAACCTGTTCATTGTATGTCAGTCTTGGTCTACCCCGGCACCTTCATCCTGCCACACTTTCACTATATATATTTTTTTCTGTTACCCGTTATTTTCCAATTAAGTATACATAACACATTAACATCTAACCGTCCCTTAGATTAATAACTAAAGTTATATAATAAACTAACTTATAAGATTAGACTTAACTACAACGAAAACATGTTAATTTTATTATGTACATAAAGATATAGTTAAAGTGAAGTGCAACTCTGTATTCCCTCATGAATGTGCTTTGATACTTTGTGTCGACTTCCGCACTTTAATTTAAAAGTCAGTCTTCATGTAAAACTAAGCAGCCTTTCCATGAATCACTCCCACTTTTTAAATAATTGTACAATTTTGAATGTGAAGTTAACGTAGTTACCCAGTCAATGAAATAATAAACCACAGAGAGGTGAAAATATTATGTCAGTCCACCCGTAAGCAAGGTAGCTGTAGCTGTAAAGCTTCTGAAACGTCGGAATTTCAAAATACTTAACAACACCATGACAAAGCCTGTTAAAGTAATTTCATTATAATAAACAAATAATACTCATAGATTTGTAAAAGGTAGTGTCACAGTAAGGACACAGGTCAGCCGAACCTGGCTGGCGCGGGGCGAGGGATGTACCTCTCGTGCCCCCACCATGGCTCAAGCCTTGTCATTGCGGCGGGGCTAAGTAGCCGGGGTGGATCCAGGCGTATCTTACGAGGAGTGGTTGTTTGTAAACCTACAAGGGTTTACAAACAACCACTCCTCCAAGAAGAGGGAACAAAGGAGCAAGAGGAGGAAGTGCTTTATGGCACGGGGCAAGGGCCGAGGATGGTAACCTCACCCCATTGCAATGTCCTAAAGTTGATGGGCTGGTCATGGTTTTTCTTATGGCATAAGGGGGAAAACGAGAAATCGGAGTCTTTTGATGACTACCGACGCCCACGGGCATTCGCATGATTGCTGCTATAAGATGCATTGCCTTTCTATCACCCGCCCCCAATGGGCCACCGACTACTCGCAAACCGCATGAAACGCATGACATCGACGCCTTCATATTACGTCAATATCAAGTGAACGTGAGGTACTTTCCCGGTCGTGCCAGCCCAATTCCGTTGCATAGGAGGATGCATTTTCTTGGACTATGCATAGCACTACCTTCTCATATGCGCTACCCTTTCCTGAAAACGCAACGTCACCTCCCCAAATGTGGGATCTCCACATCACTGGAGGAGGTGTTGGTCCCTTAGGGGACTAACTAGCCGTCGCGGTGCCCTGATGAATTGTATTTCTTGGGCACCTCACCAAAGGCGACACTGACAGGTAGTACTCCCGGTGATTTTATTCGGCGCCATAATGTGCCACGTGTCCCACAGACTACTGGGCCGTTCATGGAGCGTAAAATCGTTTCCAAGATTAGCCAGGAAAGAAGAAAAAATACCTCTTCTCCACATGATTTACACAAACTGATATTTGACCCATCACATGCAGTTTGTGAGTCTCGTGTAATTTATTGGCGGGAGAAGGTAAAGGGGGAATTCTGTACTATAATTAAGTGGATGCCTATGTGGGTCTGTGGTCGCACCGATACCCCAACTGTTTGTAAAAGTATATTAGTAAGTTTTACTTCAAAATGTAGATTTTGGTGCGGTTAATTATAAACTGAGCCACAGGAACATTAAATATGAATTTTAATTATCCCGAACTTGCACTGCGCTGCAATATTAATAAGCTGCATAACGGGGCTTAAGGGCTCAAACCCCGTGGGACGTAAATGAGTGAAGCACTGGCTGGAAAATTGTGAGTGAGAGGCTTCAGGGTCCATGAAGCCAATTGGAACTGTGATCGTCATTTGTAAGAGTGGCCCCGCAATCGAAACGGACGAACCGAACGGGTCTATAACATTGTATGTAGTGAGATGGGGAAGGAGATCAACGCATTTTGCCTAACATTGGGTTTGGCAAATGTTTATGGATGGTGAAGTTACAAAAATACCAACTGTTCATTCGACCCATTATGAAAAAAAAACATTATTTGCTGGTAAGGGAGAATTTTTAAAGTATATTTTCTACAAGTCAGTTTTAGTCCATTGAAGCGAAATACCACTAGTTCTGATGACAACGCAATATTATTGGAGTTCGAATGCTAAAAAGGATAAAGAGAACTATTGCTCGTGTTTATGTGTATGTTCATGGACGTCGGTAGTCACCAAATTAGTTGAATTTACATTGAATCGATAAAGGTTGACGGTGTATAGAAATTGCTACTAGAATACGCTCATATATCGCGAATTATATACGCATATAGCATCTAATATCTGAATCCAATTATGCTCGAATGCCGTTTCAATTAGTGTTTATCAAGTGGTTGGCATTTGGATTACACCCGTGACCTGTTACTAATAGCTGAGCAAAATATCATCAGCATTGATTATTTTTTTTAGTATATCATTTGATCTTTTAAGTTGACGCGAATGTTACTAATTATAAGAAATCTACTATTAGAAAGAAATAAAACACATACGCGAACATTTCACATACAAGAAACAATAAAAACATAAAATAAAATTAACACTAATATAAAAGTGCGCCACTCGGATGCGCCATGTTGGTTTAGTTCGGTGTAAGTCAGGTCAACATGATAAACATGGCACCAGACACCGGTTTTCAACCAAACCATCCATATCATAAAAAAGAAAAGAAAAGATACTTACTGTTTCATACAATAATAAAAAAGCAAAAAAAAGACAAAAATGTTACAAAATAGTTTAAACTAATTAAAGTATACATCTAACAAAACAATTGGAACGAACAAATTTACAAAGGTACACATAATGCTATTATATACACTCACGAACATACATACATACACAGATAAGTATATATAAAGGTATATTGCTATATTTTAGACAAATTACTACTCCGTTGCAGCTCAAAAATGTTACGGACATCTGAGATCAGGCTGTTTGTCACCTCATTGCAACGGTGGCCATATTGCTGTAAAGCTTTTGAAACGTCGGGCTAGTTTAATAATTAAATAAACATCGACAAAATCCTTAAGGATAGTTTTGGTATGCCACATGTGTATTTTAGATATCATATTGTACAAATTATTTTCTACTTTTACTATTTATTTAGGCTCCCGAATAGGGGGCAAATGGGCAATCTGAACAGTTATCATGCAGACGAATTGCATTCCTTCCGTCCTCCCTTTTAATGGGCCACTGGAAATTTTCGATTCCGGAAGCTCTGTGAGCAGGAAACCTTAGGAGCCTGTGGAGATATACCTTGGGGTCATGCCGACTAATTGTGCGCTGAACATTCCCGTAATTTATGTCGATTTTCTTAAGTTTCCGCACCCATAGAATAAAAAGGAGATCCTATTATTAAAAATGCGGTATACATCTTTCCGTCTATCTGTCACCTGGCTGTATCTCATGATCCGTGATAGCTAGATAGTTGTTTTTTTTTTACAAATAACGCATTTCTGTTGCCACCATGTTAACAAATACGAAGAACTGAATTTAATAATTATTGACGAATCTCACACTTCTTGTAAGGAAGCCTATCTCATTCTCGTACCTTATAAAAGATTTTTGTAGGACTTTTATCGATGTTGGTACGAGAGTCCCGCACTTGGCTGGTTTTTATATCGCAGACCTTAAATGTTGTGTCTTTGTGATTAAATCATCATCATCATTATCAGCCCTTATCGCCAACGCCAAGACGGCCGATCTCCTGCTACTCGCACCCATCCCGTACCGGCTACTGCACGGAGATCGTCTGCCCACCTGGTGAACGGTTGACCAACACTTCGTGTTCATAAAGGCGGCCTCCACTCCACCAAACTTTTACCAATATTTCCCATTCAGACATTGACAAGTTACTCTTTTGGTGGTTGAAGCCAGACAGTAGATAATATTTGTTTTTTTATTATTTTGGCCAATTTCTTCCACCTATATTAATGGCAAAGTCGGACGTACTGTGAATATTCATAAACATCAGCGTAACAAGAAACGCAAATAACGTTGTCTTTTATGTACAGCCTACCCGGTCGCGCCGGCCTCACTCGGCTGCAATGCAGCAGAAACACTCGTTGGTATAAAAACTTCGCGTTTTATTCGTACTTACGCCATTTATTGCCACTTTCACTCCGGGGCTCCAGAGGGCTCATCATAAAAAAAATTCGGACTGGATAATTAGGGATATAAAGGTACTAAAACAATAATATCCCTCAGTATTTATTACAATGCTGGCGGTGTGGGACGTTTTTATCCGCGTTACATTATTGAAAGCTCAATGTAATTCGTCTTACTTTTTTATAGGGTAAACGAGGAAGTAACAGGTAACTGACGCCGCCCATGGAACCCGAGTTAGTGCAGACACGTTGTGTTGAAGAAGCCCGGGTGGGCGGTAGCTGGTTCCGCATCGATGATGTACGCGGTAGGAGAGTGAATGAAATGAGCAGTTGTGGACTTTGGTACAAAGTTGGTGACGCTGGAATTTAGCGTTTTTTTTTTATTGAATTTTACTTCCTATGAATGTATATTTAAGATCCGGGATAAGAGATATGACTTAAACTGTGTGGAACATTGGGGCTCGACGTAACGCTTTATGGTTCATCTGATTCACACCTTTCACATCAGAAACATCTTCGTTTTAAGGTGTAAACTCCAGTCGTGTGACGGAGCTGACGCACACAGCTTTTTCAATACCAGCGTATTATTGAGGGACAAACCTTGGAACAGAATTTTAAATAAGTTTATACATATTTTTTATTGTATTTACGATATCTTTTGTCTTAATTGCATATTTATTATTACACAAACGTAGCTTTACGTTTGTTATTAACAAGGTGGTCGTTTTGTTGGCTGATGAATTTTAAAATAAATTAAATTACTATTTCACACGAAACCTTCTAAAGGAAAGTTGAGAAAAAGGATAGTTGAAACTTGATACAGATAATTACCATTTCACTCTGGGACAACATAACAACAATAACAAATATGTCTATTTAAATAACCACGACACATTTTGTATGATATAATATAACTTCTTTTCCTCTAACGGAAACATGCTTCTTTATCTATCTGTACTAACTAGTGATCGATGAGTGAGATTGATCAAGAAGAAGAATAGATCGAGATTAAAATTCGATCGAATTATAAAAATAATCATTCGACTTTGAATACTTTTTGACTGTAAAACCGTTTTATAGGTATATAATATAACAAAATGTCGAAGTCGTAATACGTCTGACAGTGTCACAAATTGTGTATTGCAGAAGTTTTAACATTGTGAGCATAGTATAGTATTATACTAATAGTGAGGGTAACGTTTTATTTAATTTAAATAATAAAATCTTATATGCATGTTGTATAAATTTATCCTGCGTTCTGCGCTTCTTCAACACATAAACTATAAGTGTGCTACTTTTCATACTACTATGTCGGCATAATTTTTGTAAAAATTGGTCCAAAGTTTTGCTTCACGTATTCATGTTGTGATTGTAAAACGAAGTCCCCAAAAGCTGTCTGTCTGTATGTAATCGATGTCTCAAATTCTAACCCCTGCTAAGATAGTTATTTTATAGAATGAATATAACGATTACCGCAATTAGTGCGTTATATATTCACGGACAAAGCCGGGCAGATCGCTAACGTTATTGCGCATCTTATTATATTAATGCGCGCGTATTATTCACGCCACGTTACCTTTCGATAACGCAGGGGAGTGCAGTTACGCATGATACCCAAGGGATTGGGTGGCGCACCATGGCCATATTTTGGGCTAGAAATTTGAGGATCTGCAGACGACAGGACTCCTACAGCGACCTGTTGGCCACGGCCAGGCTTCTCCTCCATTAGGGACTGTCCGGCTGCCTCTGCACTAGTCCCAATGACGCCGTGTCTCAACGGATCGGGCATCCATCCCGGCTCGGACACGGGCAACCCACGTTACATGACCCTATCAGTAGTTGCATGTAAATATCTCTTCGTAGCTGCTGAAACTAGCCAGCAGCTGTCTATCAAGCTCGTTCGTTCGCTTTAATCCGAACGTAATTAATCCTCCCTTCTATCACATTATCAATCCGACGTCTAGTAGAATTGTGTTCAGTGACCCAATGGGTACGCGTCGGTCCGTCGGGCCGTCAGACCCAACTCAACGGTATAATTAACATCCCATCGTGACAAGATGGCGATAAAATACATTTAGGAAAAATAAAAAATGTAAAAGTGTTGACTCTGATGATATTTTATTGCCGATTGGTTTAGTGGTGTCGTTAGTGGGTACTCCGCATACTTAACGCCAGAGGGCGTGGGTTCTAATCCCGTCCAGGTCTTTGTATATAAACACACGTAATATTATTTTATATATCATAGGGGTGCAGACGAGAAATTGACGACTTCTTACGACTACCGACGCCCATAGACATCCGCATTATAGTAATCATGCGAGTGCGTTTTCCTTCTTTCCCCCTACACTCCAATGTTTCAAGTCCACATTATTACGATTTTATTATCATCAGTCATCATTATCATTCTGTCATCATCTGTATGCCGAATATAAGGCTTCATCACTACGTGCTCCTAAGGGCTGGCGACTTGATTAAGGCGGCGGAGAGCCGTGACTTTTGGCGCTCTATGGGCTCCCCCATATCAAGCAATGGACGTCGTCGTGTTGATTATGTGCAGAACCCGCGAAAATGATCATTTTATCATTCCCCACGTAAGCCTCTGTAACTATATTTACATAATACCCTCGGATATTAGTAGACGGAGCCTCTGTAATGGTCCATAACGTAACGGTTATAGCCGTATACGTAAAGAGTCGAACGTGAGCGAATTCGATTCCCGCAGGTCGGCCGGTATCCTCCTCAGGATCATACAGGTTGCTCCTTTATCGGGCGGCCCAGAACCTTAAGTATCGTAGTAGAGTGTTTGGGAATTGGTGTAGGGTACTTTGTGTCTTATGCAGAAGGGATACGGGTGTAATTGAGTTGGCGTGGCGATGGTAATGTGATACGAACGAATTGTGTTATACGCTTTACGGTGTAGGGATGTGTGCGAAGGCTAAGGTGTTGAATACGTTTAGGTTCAAATGATTGTGTGTGGTTCTGTTGGGGGATGGCGTGAAAGGCGATATGAGGCAGCGCCATGTTTTGAGCGGTTTGTGAGTTGCCGGTAGCGCATAAGAGGAAAGGAACACGTCATCATTATATTAAACTAAGCTATATAACCATTTGCGGGAGTTGAAATGGAGGGCAAGGCATTTGCATAGTAAATATGCTGATGTTCATGGGCATTAATAGTTGCAAAAAAGGTTTCGATTTCTCCTTTGTCCCCCTGTATTATAAAAAAATAAGCTATTCTGAATAAAAATAATTAAAGAAAATATTCATTGGAAAAAAATGCGATGGGATCGTAAACAGTAAATTTTGTTTAAACTTAAAAAGAAACATTTTTATAAGCTACGAGACCTGACCGTAAAACATGTGTGATATATTTGATATGAATATGTTATATAACCCATACGCGGTTAGAACATATGGAAATTTATACAATATGGCAGAACATAAAAATAGTTTTTGCTTAAAAAACGTTTTCATTCAAAATTGTAGTACAATAATTACTATTTGAATAGAAATCAAATCTCATTATATATTGTACGCAAGTGAAACTACGGAGCACAGCTAGTGTTAACGAAATGCAGCACTTTGTAATTAGCGCAGTGTACTTAGCCGCGAGAGTGGCCGGGACAAAATTAAAAAAGCATTACACACAAAATACCAACATTGAGATTACAACTACGTGCCATTAATTTTTAATTGCATGCCATTCAATATTCACGAGCTGACGCGTTTCGTGTGTGTTTGTGAGTATTCGATTATCCATTAGGGGGATGGGGTGATGGAGAGAGGGGGCACGTATCTGCATAACCGTGCGGATGTCTATTGCGCCTATAAGCACTGTATGGCTGGAATGTCTCATTTGTCCCTCTATACTACAAAAAAAGACTGATATCAGTAAGATCTGATTGTGTGGATGACGCGATGAGTTATGGCCGCCGGTATCTAGTCACTAAAAAAACTCCTCCTTTTTAAGATGATATTTATTATAAAAATCGTGAGGTAACCAGTTTGATAGGAAAGTTAAAAAAAAAAACACAAATGTTCTTTCACTCCAAATTTTTTTTTTTTTCATAACGAATGAGAAGTGGGCTGTTGAATTGTAGTCTTATTGCATTGCAGGAAGGCAGACAAGACTGTGTATGGAATTTGTACTTTTTCATAGGGAGGCAAACAAGCGACCCAAAATAGCGACTATCGACGCACTTTAACATCCATTCATTAATGAATATACGTTGCCCTTATTCGCCTGTCCCCCCCCTCCCCCATGGGCTACCGTCTACACGCATACCGCATGATAAGCATCATTATCGCTGTCACTTTATGAATGTATAAACTGAGCGCGAGCTTCCTCTTACTAAGAACAACATTTGCACTCATTTAAAACTGTCGGCCGGGACACAGTCGCATTTCGTGCAGTTTATGGCATTGATCGTGCAACGCATCTACTAATCCTGCAGTTTTCCACGCGTAAAATTGATCTCGGGGAATTCATTGTTTTTGAGATTATAAAAAATATAAAAAAACTTCAGCCTAAACATTACACGTCACAATGGCTGTTGCGTTCAGGTTACGACAGAACGTCTGTCGGGAGCGCGAACTTCTGGTAATGTAGGATTCTCATGATAAAAGAATGTTTCAAATCAGTTCCATAGTTTCGGACCCTACTCATTACAGACATACATTCAGAAATTTTTGCGTGAAAGTTGAAAGAGTAATTTCTCCATTTGGACCCCCTCCCCCCTGGCTTTACCCGTGAATAATATCTTGTATAGTAAAGGACTGGATTGTTACTTTAACAAATTATGTGCTTAAACCTTCCCCGGGAATATAGGGATTACGGGTGAAAACCGTATGAAAATATCTTCAGTATGTTCTGATATAATCGATCACATGCAGACGATTATTATCATTGTAAGAATGAAAAAACAATGTTAGTTATTGATAGAGGACTAGCCATTTTAGTTCCACTGAAGGCAGTTGTTTAGTAACTTTCGCTTTTGTAATATTAGTAAAACCTGTTCTGCTACTTTCGATGTGAATTATTTATAGAGAAGCACCTAAAGTCACCGGGCTCTAGCGAAAAGGAATCGGCCAACTTATTCTGCTTAAGAAATAACATTGCCAATGAAATCTTTTGACTTTTTAATCAATCAGTTGTACCTACGTTTCAAAAAGGTTTTACATTCGTTTGACGTCATTACAAGACCGTCTCTAGGGACAAACGTAGGCGTGTAATGGCTATGCTATCGCGTGGCGTGCGGATTCTGGGACAGAGTATGCTCCGATTTGCAATGTGTGGAAACATCCAGGGTTGTGCCGAGCTGATTCAGCTGTAATGGAGATAATAATCTGGGGGCGTGACCCAGGCCAAGACAAGACAGCGAACTGCAAGAGAACTTAGTTATCTTTAATTAAAGCCTTTTATCGTTTTTTTTTTGTATATGGGTATAAAAGAGCAATCGGAGGCTTTCAACGACTACCGACGTCCATGAACATCAGCATAATTATGCCGATGCGTTTGCCCTCCTTTTCACCCCTCCCCTAAACACAAAGGGCCACCCGCTACTCACAAAGCACACGAAACGTGACACCGAACATGTCACTTTCCGCCATGTGAGCGAGAGGTATGTGCCAGCCCAATCCCGCTGCAATGTAGCATGGTACTACCTCTTACCTAAGTTATTAATGTTATTATATGCACATAAAATAAATACATTACCGTGCTCGAGGTGTGTATCGAAATCATCAGTGGTTACTAACTTGTGGAACTAACCTCAAAAATATTCACTTAAACCAAAATATTAGTAAAACTTGAGTCCCTTGAGATATTTACCCTACTGAATCAGGAGAGGGATAATGTTTTGCATTGTCTGTATGTATTTGGATTTTAGAACACTCTACCCGTGAGCTCCTTAATTGGGATACGCAGAGTAGACCTACGGAATCACATTGACAATATATTTTATTTTTATTCTCTTTATTTCATAGAACGCAGCAAAGATCCCCGATCATCTTATGACAAAAAGCGCACATATACATCCGCATAACCAAACGAGATGCCGGTGAATCGCCCTCGATTATCTAGACGGGAGGAAATTGAATGAAGGTCGATTTTTAGGGCTGACAAAAGTGCCTCTACGGAACAGCAATGATGCGTTTTATATGGGATGTCGAGTTAGGCTGATCCAATTGAGTTGCACATCGTCATAGAGCACCAACGATCCGCCCAGGCTTCGCTCGTGATAACGAATTACACACTAAAATTTAACCAGGAAATGATCTATCTCTTTATGGAATCTGCAGAGGAATCTGTTCAGTAGATTATGTGAAAGTCGACCACACACAGACAGACATGTTTTGGGGACTCTGTTTTATAATATATGCGTAGATATATGAGGGCAAACAAGCAGTCGAAGCTCTTTTGTGCCTACCGACGCACATACATAATTGTTATGCAGATTTGAGAGATGTGTTGCCTTCTTCATGCCTTCCTAGCAATGGGCCACCGGTGGACAGACAAACTGGACGAAACGCGATAGCTGTTTGTCCCTTTAGTAGTATTATGTGAGTGAGAAAAACCACCTCAGTCGTGCCGGCTGAGCTCGGTTGCAATGCAGCATAGCTCTTACTTAAATAAATCTCATTTCAGAAATTCTCAGAGCATTCGAAACATTACATCTACAACCGAATTTATTCAGATGATTTGAAATGAAGCGTCGCTGAAATTTCAAATTATTTATCAAAAACTTCACCGTCCACGAGAAAGGCTTTTAATTTGTTAAATTAATATGGCGCAATATTTTTTTTTACTCAACAGCTAAACGTTTTGTCAGATCATCTAAATATAAGAATATTTGCAAACGCTCTACCTAGACTACACTGTAGAAAGAAGCCGGTCACTCAATGAAGTTTGGGGTGGATTGCACGCGTCGCTAAAATAAACCATCTCTTCATTCTGATGATAAGTAAAAGGTATGTAAGTAAGTTACCTGAGTTTAGTATTCCTACCTGAAAAAACAGTAATAAAACTACTTTTTTTACTTTTGTTCGATGTCAAGCAGACAAACAATTTTTGGGTACTTTGCTTTATATATAAGATGGAAGTATCACAGAAAAAACTATTACGAATTTAGTTCGTTTCACAAAAATATCAATGGGAAGACTAATGTGTTTTTACAACACAAGGTTCCAGATATTGACGACTATCAATACCCATAAATATGTGAACAATCAGAATTTCCTTCCATCCCACTGACAGTACGAAACGTGACAAAATATCCATCACACACATATTGTATACTTAGCAAGAATTCCTTTCCCAGTTGTGCCGTATCTATGCGGCTGCAACATATCACCTATTATAAAACCACCTATTACAAAACAGGTTTTCATTAAACGTTAAACTCCCGAGTGTTTGCTTCACAAACTATGACCTTATTAAAGAACCATGCGGAGGGGTATACATCTGCTCAATTAAAATTCAAACGCATTGTTAAGACCTCGAGTGTAAGGAGGACGGAAAACATTAACAATTTCCAACTGAAAGCGACTAGGGTTCGAGGGAAAGGAGGCTCTATGTCCATATGCGTATGTGTTACGGGAAAAGATGGAGTTTCAGTTCATTACAAAATGAAATGTGTCTAGAACCCGTGCGAGTTGAATAAGTGGCTTGCGCTGACAACATCACAGGTACAGTTCAGTTGCGCTTGAAATAGGTACTAGGTTTTAGGGTTGAAGGGGAAGCGAGGTTGCGTTTCGGGACTGTGCCATTTTAAATCGTACGGGCTATGGGTATCGGCACACTTGTTATACGGCGCAAGCGCGAACCGTTCCCTACACGTCAGTGACGACACGGTCGCCCATAAAGGCGCGCGCGGTTTGCCGCCAAGCGGCGGGCCAATTCTCAGATGTGGAATTGAAAATGCGATGTGTCTGGCCGGTGATGAAACACTGAAGTTTCGGAACAGTTTTCGAATTCCGAAAGTGTGAACCGTCGTTTGTGTCAGTTGGGTTCTTTTTTGAATTTTTAATATTGCAGTGGCATTGGCGTGTTTCAGACCGAATGTGCAAAGTGGCCCTTAGTTTCTGATACAGGTAAAATAAATTACTATATTGCGTGCGCTTAAAAACTATTTATTTGAAAGCTACCTTGCAATGTTACTGTAATAATACAAACAGATGTACCACAAAGATTATTGAAAAAGTTGTGAGTTATACAAAAATAAGTACATTTTTTATGTCATAGAAATTTCAATTCTTTTTACGTTTATATAAGAAAAAAGTAAACCTAAACGACTTTAGTCACACGGAAATAGGAAAACATATCGTTAGATTTGATAAAATATTTTAGATTTGAAAAAAAAAAAATTGCACTGTTCAAAAGTTGTCAAACCGAAGAAGAAAGCATGTTAATACACATGTCTGTGGAGGCTCCTGCCATTCTCTTGTCTCTCAGCGCCTGGAGAAGACAAGAAGGGAAATTTTTCGTAAGACTTTTTTATTTTGTTAGCGAAACCTGCACAGACAGGAGGAGTCTCCTCGCTCTTGAATAGATGATTATGATGTATATAATGAAATTGTGATGTCTTGTTTACATCTCATGTAACACCCCACTGTTGGGCTCGGGTCTACAGGTGGAAGGAAGGACAAGTCAGGTTGTAGAAGTAATACGGCACCGCACCCCGCACGACCGGAGGAATTTCCCGCCCACGTCGTACTGAAAAGAGGCGGTCACGCTGTCGCGTTTTGTAAGTTTCCAGACTCAAGGAAATAAGACCAACACAGCGGTATGATAACGACGCGGATGATTTTTTCCTCAGAATTGCTCGTTCAAACAAACAAACGAAAAATTTCTTAGCCATATATTATTAGTATAGATAAGTTATATCTCGTAAAAATTGCGTTGGAATATGTTCTAAGCGACTTACTGACGACTACAGCAAGTAATGCAAAATAAATAAACCAGTATTGGATGATGGTTTGATGGTCAATTCTAACGGATAGTGTATAAGTTAATTTAATTATTGTCATCAAATCTAAATACTTGAGAAGAGGTTAATGTGCTTTCAATCTCAAATCACCGAGGGCGTGCTGTGATATTACTATATTGTCGCGTTTTGTCAGTTTCAGAAGATGCGGGTGAGGGCAACACGCCTGCGGATCACTCCGATTTCTCTTCTGCCACCTTATAGTATATCAAAGTATTTCAAATCATCCTCTTATACTATAAAACTAGAAGTGCCTCGCAGTTTTACCCGTGTAACATTGTATTGCTAAAAATCCTTTCTCCGTGCTCGCTTACTTCATGAAAGGAAACTTTGTATCAAATTTCGAGATCGTAGTTATAGTTGTACCAGCTGTGCCTTATCTGTCAGTCTATCAGTCACCCAGTAACGGAAGAGTCATATATCTTAGGTGGCCTCTTCTTATGAGAGGGGTACCGAGAGCGATACCTCCTCATGATCTTTAAGCACCTCTTCTTATAAATGGGGTGTAAATATCCCTCCCGATTCAATTGGCATCGCCTGGGTTCGCACCAGGCTACTAAGCCTCACCTCAACGACAAGGCTTGGAGCATGGCGGAAAAGAGTAATGCAGTTCTCGCAGCCCAAACCAGCTGCAATACACGTCTTTCCACATGGACGGACTTATTGCGCTAGTTCCAGAACATTGTGCTCAGTTTGCTGCATTATTTAACGGAAGTACTACAAAGGTATTTAGGACAGCAATTCAACTACACTACCTCCCAAGCGACACCTTAGGGTCAGAATTTATTATCTCCGAATACTTTCTCGTCTAAATATTTACATCGGGTATATTTACATTCCTTACATACCGCAATTGGGCCTGGCATACGTGCAGGCTATATGTTGTAATCATCAGCCTTTATCCATGCAAAGGGGAGTTTGGATCCTTTTAAATGACCGTCAAAATGTGCATCAATATGCATCATCAGTGACCGACACCAGGTCTTACAACATTCACGTATAAGAAAAGCGTGGCGCTATTTCCATGGCTATGATCCATTCGAGCACAAGCTGACCGTTATTACCGGAGACACACACACACATCATATAAATTGATTTGGCAAGCCAAAGCGTTGCCCCCTGCCCTCCCAAGTATCTGGTTCTGCATAGTAGTTACACTGATTATGATTACCTCATGGTGCAGTGGTAAGCATGTTCAACCGCAGTCATGAAGTCCAGATGGAAACGGATTGGCAGGGTGTGTCGAGCTCGGCACGAAAAGCGTACCAGTGCCGACCAATATCCTCTGACCCCTCGGTCTCCGCGCTTGAGTGTCCCGGATCTTTAACCATGGGGTACCTCGGTGACTGTCGGGTCTTTCACAAAGGACAGATCTTCATGTTTAAAAAGGTCACTCCGGCACTTAGAGCGGCCCCAACGACGTCGGAGCCTTAAGGTAGTTCAGGTATTCAGCTCTTTCTTTGGTTGCGAGGTTATATTAAGGCCGGTCGCAGTATACAACGCCTTCAACGAATTCTTAGCCGACGCCTGCGTAGCTGGTAGGTATTCACCACTTCCTCTCGGACACGCTCCGCAGCCTCCTTGTGGGGGGGGGGGACATCTTCGCAATAGGAGGTGTTTTCCATCCATGTTCGATGGTCACATTGTAAAATTTATTTCTGCAAATATATATATAATTATTGATCCATAACCAGTAATTTTCTCGGATTGTGCTTCATTCCTTATATTCAATATTTGAAGAATATTGAGCTCTGAAAAGAAACACACAATAAGATTCCCATTCCCTTGGCTTTCACACGTGGCATATACTATTCAAACTAACACATTAATGATACGGTCTATCAAATTAATGGCCATACAGATCATGTAAATACTACTATCAAAATGAGCACATAAGAGAATTAGGACAATTTGACATTAACAAGGACTTAAAAAGTTGTGAAACATTGAGACGGTAAAAAATCAAAAACTCACCCCTTTTATGCAGCCATCCCAAATATATCCATCGTCAATCTCGTCAAAATGAAAAACAGTGACATTTATTCAACTTAGAAAACATTAAGCCTCACAGTCAAAGATGACAGATATACTTTCTTATAAAATATTTGAGTTACAAAACATAATTGCTACAACATAACATATTTAATTCTTCTGCGATAGTTCGTTTCACCTTAGATTCACATAACACATTGTGTATTAGCACAAAGTGTTTATAAGCAGCTCGAAATGACCAACGAAAGCTAGGGCCAGACATATAATAATATTTCCGTTAGTTGGTATTAACCGGTTCAATTGCGAGTTGAACGCTCGCATCTGAGAATTCCTGAACGGCTAGTGATAGAACTCCTACCTAGTCCATACAAATACATCATTCGTACTCATACAAGTCATACATCGTACACCGTACAATGCACGAATTCTCCAAACATTTTCCACGTTAGACGTCATGAAAGCTCGCGCAGAGCTCATTTCTATACGATTACTATTCAATATTCCGAGCATATTCACCCCGTGATCTTTTATAAATGGCGAAAGATTTCGAAGGAAAAACATCGATACAAGAACTTGTAGATGAGTTTATTTGTATATTTTTAGCAACGAAAACGAAGAATAAATCACCAAATGGTTTATGATTATAAACCATTTGGTGATTTATTCTTCGTAATGTACAATTGTTCCAGCCCAGGGTAATGCTGAGCTCTATGATACTGTGGCAAGGGGCAAACGGATTGGAAAGCCGAAGTCACCACTCGCGACAGTGTACAGGCTTCTGTGGTGCTATGGGATTTAAACGTGGTGGTGAACGGACCACTTAGAAACTGCAAAGCCGGCTCTGTTCTTTTTAACCGAAAAGCAGATTTCGTCTCCGACTGATACTTCCTACCTTCCTACTCGGTTTATAAATTAAAACACTCCTTTTATGCGGCATTCCGGAGCGTGCGCCTACTTCGGGGAGAATATTTTCTTGCCCCCTTAGCCACCTTAAAGAACGATATCCCTCCAGCCTCTGGCCTCGTGTAGACAGTAAAAACCACCCTCGCGTCTATGCGTGCTTGTATAGTTCCCATTATCTTAACAAAGTAACTGATCAAATCATTGAGCACATCGATATGGCGAAATGACTCCGTGGTCCAGTGGATTCCAACAGCAGGGATCGTAATTTTTGGTGGTTTTAAAGCCCACCATGCCGATTGTTCACGATTCACCAATGCTGCGGAAAGATCTTTTTGTGACTTCACTTTGGTATATGGTCTGATACAACTGGTCTTCTCGCCCTCGCGAATACCAGATGTAGAATATCATACACCTTGCCTGATTGACCTTCTGTTGACCTCTCATCCGGACAACCTTACTTTCCTGTCTGACACGAGATATATCCATGGAAGCAAATCTGCTTCTCGCTGGACAATTCTGACGCCATTGCTGGCGGCTCTGTCGCTGTTATGATGCTTTAGCGAATGGTACTTTTTCATTCTCTGCGGTAACAATTATTTAATAAAAGTTGTGAAAAAATGCTGTGCAGCCTGATGTGTCGTTAGATTATCTTAAGTTTACGCAAATGTTATCTGTATCGTGGAGTCCACCCGTGACCATGGTCGCTGTAAAGCTTCCGAAACGTCAGCTTAGTTAAATAATTGAATAAATCGCGATAAAAGTAGTTTTATTGTAATGTCGTTATATTAGTCTTAATACGTTAAGCACGTAAGCGTTGAGCACATGAAAATATATTTCTAGTTTGAGCTCGATGATAAGCAGGTAAAACGGTACTTCACTGTTTTTGTTTAATATAAATTAAAGTATTATTTTCACTAATACAATAAAATAACATAAAGCTGAAAAGGATTTCTTATTTGTTTGGTTGCGCTAACCCAAGGAATTACTTTCTCTAATTGAGAAATTGTTTTTGTGTCGACTAGTCCATTTATTGAGGCAAGCTATAGGTTATATACCATGGTGCTACGACTAATAGGGCGGAGTCACACGGGTGAAACCGCGGGGTGATGCTAGTCATTAACATAGATCGTACATATGTGACTAAACCTGAAGCATATACTATGGGATTGATCGGGAACAGTTGCATCTGAGAATGATTAGCCGATGATTAATCGTCTGCCACTCACAGACTGCCAGACTGCCAACTTTAAAATTAATTGAAACTCGTAATTCTCCCCTTATTAATTGTGTAACTAATTAATAAACAAGTCCGGGGTGGGCAAGACGTTTCAGAAGACCACGCGGTAATGAAAACAATTTTTTTTCTTTATAGAATAGGGGGAGTGAACGTGAAATCGGAGCTTTTTACGACTACCGACGCCCACGAACACCCACATAATTACTCTAAGGATTCGTTGCCCTCGTACGCCCCCCTCGGGCCAACAGCTACTCACAAACCACTCGAAACGCGACACTGAAAATGTCTTTATTCGGCGGTATTATATGAGCGGGAGGTAGCTCCCCGGTCGTGCCGGCCCAGTTCCGTTGCATAGGAGGATGTAGTGTCATGCACTATGCGTGGAGTGCCACGCATAGTGCATGACACTACATCCTCCTACTATATATATATATACTATATACTCATGGAGGTAGTGACCTCTTCCTGCAGCATGGCACTACCCCTTCCTTTTCAAGTATTAATAATCAACTTAGTAAAAATAAAAAAAGTATTTAAAAAAAATCCTCCTTTTAAGTTTAAGGTACTTAAAACAAAATATTTGGAGGATTTTTTCATAGCATTGGTCCCTACCAATCAATATCATTAGTGACACAGTGAGCAGATGCGTTGCCCTCTTTTTCCCCACGTCTACACTTTTTCTTAAGATAAAACTTTCAGGTTGCTTAAGGCGCTAAGGAAGTCAATCCGATGCTTTAAAAACTTGATATCATACAAAATTATCATGTCGCGTTTCGTGGAATTTATTAATTTCCGGTGGCCTATTGAAAGGGAGGAGGAGGTCTATGTATATTCGCCTTCTTAAAACGCAAAGTATATAAATTATTAAACTCTGATAAACAGACCGCCTGATTTTTATAACTTTCAGGCCATTTCATGACGCGAAACGTATATTGTTTAGATTAAGCCTAGGTTTACAATATTACGACCTAGATTTAACGCACTCCGTCTAGATTTATGTTCCACTGGGCGTGAGGAGGGAATTGAGTTGCGTGTACCAGTTATCGATATAACAATAACGTATGTAGTCAATACTTTACGCCAGAAGCAATTTCCTGATGCTCTGCTCAATCAAGCTCAATGGAGTAAAGCCAGTGTCTTGATACCGACCTTGTTGTTATAATCTATCTCGTTTTTAGTACACCGGCGATCCACTACAGCTTCGGTGGTCAATAACCTAAGGATCATACAGTAAAACCTTCCTCGGGAATCGCTGCAAACATGGGCGTAAACCTCATAAAAATTCGTCAAGTAGACTTTGAAAAAATTGATTATACACAGATAGCCTTTGGGGACTTTGTTTTATGATAAGTATAGATATAGAGGTTTGTATGTAAAGTAATTTTAGTTGCAGATTAGTTTGGTTATCAGCAGTGTGATGTATTGCAACATTTTATAGAAAAGGGGGGCAAACGAGACGCAGGAAGACTGAGGAGTTCTTATCTTATTTAACGGCGGTGCAATGTGAGCGATATCCAATTCAGTTCTAGTATGAGGTAGTGCCATGCTACATAGGAGGAAGTAGTACCTTGCGTAGACATGACACTACATCAACCTATGCAACAGAATTGGGCCGGCACGACCAGGGAGGTACTCCTTGCTCACATAATACCGCCTTAAAGTGACATCTTCAGCGTCGCGTTTTGCGTGGTTTGC
>JAFELO010001094.1:223116-260454 GCA_017140195.1 Eumaeus atala | reverse complement strand
GAGCAGCGCATTTTGTTGGTTGTGAGCTTATGTCATTACAAGGTTTAGGCTGCCCCCCTTTTACTATGAATAATGAAATTCCTTTCACGCGAAAGACATACAACATTCTCGTACCTACCGATATTTATTTACTAAAAATAATAATGAAAACTCTGTATTCGCACAGACATACTACACAATATAAAAATTAAACCTACACAAAAAGAAAAAGACAAAAACAAACTAAACTAAAAATCAAAGCATAATTAAAATACAAATCAGTGTGTCTCACAAGAAGGTGAGTCCTCGACTTACGTTAAGGCTGAAATCCCTTTATTATTATGTTATTAATACTTGAAAAGGGTGAGGTACTGCGATGCTGCATAGGAGGAGGTATTGCCATGCATAGTTCATGACAATGAATCCTCCCATGCATCGGAATGGGGCTGGCACGACCGGCGAGGTACGTCTCGCTCACATAATATCGCCGTAAAGAGACATCTTCAGTGTCTCGTTTTGTGCGGTTTGTGAGTAGCCTGTGGCCTATTGTGGGGCGGGGGGAGGAGGGCAACGCGTCGGCATAGTAATTCTGTAGATGTTCATGTGCGTCGGTAGTCGTAAAAAGGCTCCAATTGCTATTCTATATAAAAAATAATAATATTTATTAATTGCTTGGCAACCAAGACTCGTAACTTGATTCATTATATCTAGGTCTCTTCTCTTGCTCGTTCGATGAGTTTGCAACGACGCAATCGCGCTCTGTATAAACGGCCTCACCGCACCGACTAACATGACAATTCACTAACCTAATATTAACAAAGCAACAATTTCTAAAGTCCAACCTGTCCTTCACGATATTGATTTCCAGTGGCACATATTATTTTAGGCACCGCTGTAAACTCTACGCTTAACCCTAACCCCGCTCTAATCTAAATAATCAGTTGATGTACCCCTGTGCGTCCCTGGGGTAATATATACCTTAATGGCTTTCCGCTGCATATTACTTTGGATGTATTCCAAATTGGATATGCATTTTGCTTAAGGCTTATTGTGGTATGGTTTAAGTAGACGTTAGAGGGTTAGATCTAACGTCTGCTTGTGTTACTTCTGAAAATCCATGTTCTCATCGCAACTTTATTTTACTATATCTCCTTAATAGCTAATCAAATTATTCTTTAACCGCTTTTAGATTTAATTGATTGTCAGTTTGTGTATGTCTTGTAAGTGTGACTTAGGTTAAGTTTATAAATACGAGCTGTATGTCAGTGTAATTTAATCGCCTGAATAAAGTTTTTCTATTCTATTCTATTATTAGTAAAAACCTACATATTGCTATTGTTTTATGATTTGTTATTATTGGAGATGCCTAAGTACGTAGATGTGTATACATTTAATCACCGGCACTCAATGATAAGATAGCAAGAGACAGGTGGGCTAATGTACTTTGTATCCTGTAGGTATCGAACAAATAGAACAAAAATATGTCCTCCGAACCTCTCCTTGCTCCTAGCTTTATCCCACTTCAGATGTTATCAGGGTCGGCTGCCAAATCTAGGGATTCCTACTTTCCCAACGGAGCTAGTTTTTTACAGAGAGCGAATGAACTCTGCACCTACTCAGTAAACGTATGAAACGCGACATTATAGCTGTCATTTTACGGCGATGTTATGCGAGCGAGAGGTACCTCTCCGGCTGTGCCGGGCCCAATTCGGAAGCATCCGGAACTATCCTCCGAACTTACTACTTAATGGACATCTTTTTATTAAATCAGAGACACAAATGACTATGGTCTTTAGTCATCTTAATGAAATAGTTAAAACAAGGTTCGCGGTGTATCACAAGAGAAAGAGAGATTTTACAATAAAATTATTTTACGGATTCTAGCGCGGTTTATTTAATTGTTTAACTACAACAGAAGCTTTACAGCGACCATGGTCACGGGTGCTTGTTGAAAAGCTTCTGAAACGTCGGGATAGTTAAATAATTAAATAAACCGCGAAAGAATCCGTAAAAGTAGATTTATTGTAATACGCGTAAACTTAAGACATCAATAAGATAGATTTTATTTAAGAATGAGCACAGACAATACAAAAGTAACAGATTATCGAAATGTTAATTTAGTTCCATTACACGTTCATGGCAGATGGGCCAGTAAGGTTCTGGAGTGGAGGCCGCGTTTAGGAAAACGAAGTGTTGGTCGACTGTTCGCCAGGTGGGAAGACGGTCTCCGTGCAGTAGCCGGTCCGGGATGGGTGCGAGTAGCAGCAGATCGTTCGTCTTGGCGTTCATTGAGAGAGACCTGTGTTCTGCAGTGGACCGACAAGGGTTTATGATGATGAAGATACGTTCATAGATTAGTATGCCTGATGTGACCAGCTGGTATTAATAATTTACTTTAACACATCTGATGACCATAAACATATGCGCAATTATAATTATTAGACAGATACCTGGCCTTCTTTTAACCCGGTACAATCTTGCTCGCGCCAGGCCAATACGCCCGCACTATACCCTTAAAGCAAATGTTGTTGTAAAGTTTTACGTAAAGCTCACGTCAGCTGAAATTCGACAGGGGAAGCCGAGAAAAGTCTCAGGCCACGCCGTGTGATCCACAAATATTTACAAGGGATGTTTATTGATGTTGATAAAGCCTCTATAGCCAAAATATTTGTGAATCTATAGCGTCATCATCGCAGCTATTATGTTCCACTGCTGGATATACAACAACAGTAACAACACATCTTCACTTCAGTTCCCTAATGGGGCAGGCAGACATGTGCCACATATCACGACCCTTACATGATGATTTCGGTATATAAAACGGTCAAGTACGTGTCGGGACACGCGCAGTGTACGGGTCCGTAGCTTTTACAACTGCCGAGTGCGAGTCGAATGGACATGACACGCGACGGTGTATGTATAATATGCGTTAAAAAGCTTTCGTGCGGACTGGTCCTAAAAAAAAAGTCTCAACTTTTTTGTGACTTGGATCTGACTTCCACAAAAAAGTAGTTTTCGTGTTACATACTTCGACTATAACTCACAAAGTTGTAAAGCCAACTTAAGTTTCGCCCTCGATAGCCGACATCCATTTCGAGGTTTAGGCCTCCTGCTTATTCCAAAGGCGTCCGTCGTCTTGTCCACTGTTCGTGTGTCGAGCCGACTGCCACTTTACTTAACTACGAACTTATCCTTTCACGTCGTTTACTGTACTTCTTTAACTACGAACTTATCCTTTCACGTCGTGTACTGTACTTCTTTAACTACGAACTTATCCTTTCACGTCGTGTACTGTACTTCTTTAACGGGTGATTTGCTTCTATAAAAATGTCAAATCCAACACGCGACTAGAGTTGCGATGCATTGCAGCGAAACTTGGAAGCCAGGAGTGATGTCGCTTCAAAGTAGCCGTGCGATTTGTGAGTTTCTGGTGCTGCACCACTGTAAGGAGTAGAAGGATACATTATTTAAAACAATTATGAGAATATTTATGGGCGTCAGTAGTTATTAAAAGTCTCCGACTACTTCTTTACACGCTCATACTGCATAAAAAACAGGAGCATTCATATGGACTGAGGACAGAAGCGAAAGCTAAAATCTGTATTAGTGATGCAGCTACGCACTGCGTTCGGTGACAAACAATGAGTTGGTAACGCCAGTTCTATGATTTTTTTCGCTCTCTCAGAAAGCGCTCAACAAGGCCAAAGGATTTTTCACTTTCGAAAACACAAAACGTATGTATGTACAACTATCTTGTGCGCATTTTCACTCTTTATTTTATACTTGAAAACTGGTGAATTCTGAACAAATTGTATATTTATCTACACAATTACTTGACTTATTTAGATAAATATACTTGCAAAGTGAATTAGTTGAAATGATGTTGCCTGTGTAATACAATTGGTTTTGGAACAATCTCCCCTACTCATTGTTCAACAAAGCGGGGTTGCAAGGACATGGCGAAACTCTTTTAGCTCTGTGCCAGTAACAAAACTCTATTAAACTAAAACTAATTATAGTCCTAGTCTGTTTGATATTTTACTTCCCTAATTCTGCCTGGAACCCGGTGCCGGAAGTTCCACCATTGAAATGTGGGTGTAACAACATATTTTTTACTTCAGTTTGAACGTATAAACTTTGCTAGCGTTATCTTTGACAAGATGAAGTGGGGGATGGGGGAGAGTATAAATTACCTTTGTGTAGACACGTAGTGTATAATATAAGTGCTTTTTTATTTATTTTAGCCATTGATTAACAAAATTTCACCAGGTGAAAATGCTATAATGCTAAAACAGGTGTAACCCCGCATTGTCTCCACTTTTCTTGCGGAAGGAAACTGGAAACACTGCCCACTCTTCGTACTTTATTCTGATTAAATTCGTGGCGGTTCTCGAGACAGTTTCTAGCATTCCCTCGGCCTCCCTGCGGTCATATCAAAGGCGCATAATTGGTGGTCGCTGTAGATCCTGGAGACCGGTGTAGCAGTGGCGGCACGGTGGTGTGATGACTCGATAAATAAAAAAGAAATAGACGAAAAGAGGAATTATTATTTAATAATAAGCATTTCCACAGGAGACATTATAGTGCATATGTGTTTAGGACCCGCAGCTTAACGTGTTCTCCCAACACGTGGTACCATCGCCTATTCCTTTCTCCGGGCTGTTATTAGAATTGAAAAATCCCAAAATAAATCTTAGTCATTTATCCAAGTAGTATCAAGAAATGGCATGCTTTAGCAGTAGTATCGAAGTGCCAGTAAATTACTCCATCAATCTTGACGGTCCAGGAACAAAACTACAGACCTTCAAAATTGATGTCCCATTTCATTGTCCGCTGCAAGAAAATTGGTCAGCATTTATAATAAGCTATTGAGAAATTTGTTTTCTTATCTTTGAAATAATGGTTACGTATTCGTAAATTGTGCGACGTAACGAGCCAAGTAACAGTGGTTACTTATATTACCCCAGTTTACTTATTGATGATATTGATATTATGATGGGTGGAATAAATTTTTGATGGGAGTTATAAAGGCAAGGAGGAGGCAAGGCACGTATGTAGGGATCGTGATGTGAATGGCATTCCGTTCACTTTGCCTGTCCCATGACGGAGCTGGCGTGAAGATGTGTTGTTGTTGTTAAAATATAAAGACGGCCATACAGACATATATGCAATGAATCTCTGCATAATGAGATCAATGTGTACCTATGATGGGTTAAAAACCTTTGCCTAATTGTCATTCTAGTGTAGTGTGTAAAGGGCACTGGCGTAAGGCAGAGCATCATCCCACCATGGTTCAAGCCTTTCGTAGCGGTGGGGCGTGGGGTGAACCCAGGCGAAGCTAATTAAAACGGAACGGAGAGTAACATGTGGAGGTAATTTTGCGCACGGGGCAAGGGGCGAGGATGGGAACTACACTCCACTGCACTGTGCCAAAGTTGGTGGGGTTGTCCTGTAGTGTGGGGCAACACTTCCATGGAGAAAACTCCTAAGCGCGTAAATGCGTTTCCCCGTGTGTCAACAAAAAATAAATGTGACATAACGATTACCAGTAGGCAAGACGTTAGCAATATTAATATTAATTTGACTGAACCTTAGCCTACTTAGCATGTGTACACAATTGCAGAAGCGGCATCGGTTTGACTTTTCTGTTTTAGACTAATTTATTTTTTAGTTTTTTAATGCAAATCTCATCACTAAGCGATTATTTATTTTAAATGAATGTAATATAAATAAAACAGACTATTTTTTTATGGAATTCGGGGGCAAAGGAGGATGGAGCCTTTCGATGACTACCAGCGCCCATGGACATTCACATGATTGTTACAAAGGTGTGTTGGCCTCCTATAATCCTTACCCAATGGGTCATCGGCTACTAAAAAACCGCACGGAGCGCGACAGTGACGCTGTCACTTTACGCTGGTATCAAGTGAGCGAAAGGTACTTCCCCGGTCGTGCTGGCCCAATTCCGTTTTATAGAAAAACATAGTGTCATGCACAGTGCATGGCACTTATTATCCATCTAAATGGGATAATCTTTAGGAATAGAGTTTACATTAATGCAAATAATTGCGAGTATTTAAGGTAAAAAAAGGCATTTCTGCATTGCTTCTTAGGGTTAGCGTGACTAGGGAGGTATCTCTTGTATACACGATATAGCCTTACAGTGAGAAAAAATTATGTGATGTGTCGTTTCGTGCTGTGGGCCTAAATTAAGATCTTCCTTGCCTGTGTTAAGATGTTTGTGAGTGTCAGTATTTACGAAAAGTTTCCGGCTGCTCGTTTTCCCCAAATAATTTAAAAATGCTCTGGTTGGCGGCACGTACGTATACTAGCCATAATATTATACGTATGATTGTGGGCGGCGGTAGTCACTACAGCCTTCGGACTCTGTCTATCCTAGTATATGGATGATTGTGGGATATTTCTCTTATCGAAAGTCTAATATTTTATTTATTTAATTTGATTTATTATATTCTACCGTCGGTTCCACTCAATTTTTTTTTGTGACAAGGGGAAACATACTTACGCGCCATCACCGGCCCTGGGTGGGGTCTAGTGGTGTATAGGACTCGCATCACATTATAGTACCGAATGCCCACTAAGAACACCGTTATTTCCTTCAGTGCCACGTGTAAGAACATCGTTATTTCCTTCAGTGCCACGATTGTTGTGGTGTCCCTGATCTGTAAACCATCGAAGCACCAGAGTGGTTAGTCGCAGCTACTAGAGGGGTTTTCCCGTCCCGTAGCTCAGGATAACCACGCCACATGCGGTACAGTGGAATGTGATGTTCCCATCCTCGCCCCTCGCCCTGTGTGAAAAGCGGTTCTTCCTCTTGGTCTCTAGTGTTGGTTCTTATAAGAAGGGTACAAATAGCAGTCCTTTGAGTTCAATTGATTTCACCCAAGGTGTGCGCACCTGGCTACTCTGGCCTATCGCTACGACAATGCTTGAACTATGGTGGGGCCAGTGGCCCAACCCTAATCCATCATAGTATGGCCTTCGGAAGCAAGCTCTCGGATCGCCTATGGTGAGTGTTCTCGCGCAGTTTTGAGTTTTAGTAGAATCAAAAAATTAAGTTTGCCTTAAACAGCACTACCTAATCAAAACTTCTTCACTAATACTAAAAGTAACTGGGTATAAGAGAAAGAGATGAAGCAAATGTGTACTTTAACCTCCTTATCTCTCTTGCCCCTGTACGTTATTATTCAAAACGTAACTATCTTTCTATTTCTATGTTCACTAACATATTATATCTTCCTCCCAATTTCCGTTGGCCTCGTTTTCGTAACGCCCTCATCACACATTCACCACTTGCTCCCTAAGTCAAGAGTGCACAAGGAAGTTTCACTTCAATAAGATTATAGTATATGCGGGCAAACGAGCAATCGGAGACTTTTTTTCACCAATCGAATGAACCACCGGCTACGATCACCAATCACGATAGCATAGCTTTTTTTTTCGGGCATGGCCCACCATACTTTCCCACCGCTGCTACTCCTGGGTCTCCAGGATCGACAGCGGCCACGACCTGTAACCATTTGATGTGATCGCATGAAGCCCGAGGGAATGCAAAAACTAATTTAATGAGTAAGAAATAGGAGAAGTAGCGTTTCCAGTTTCTGCCCCCAATCAAAGCAAAGACAGGTACATACTTTACAGCATAGCCGTCACTTTACGGCGGTGTTGTGTGAGTGAAAGGTACCTCCCCGGTCATGCCGTCCCAATGTCACTGCGATGCAGCACGGCACTACCTCTTGCTAAAGCAGTAAATTGCGTGAGGAGCACCGCAGTACGGAGCAGTGAGCAGTAATCTCGTCAATGTGTGTTGTTCTCGTTGTAAACAAGATGTGCACGCGTTCATATCGTCGTAAAAATACCCTGCAGTACGGAGCAGTGAGCAGTAGTCTCGTCAATGTGTGTTGTTCTCGTTGTAAACAAGATGTGCACGAGTTCATATCGTCGTAAAAATACCCCGCAGTACGGAGCAGTGAGCAGTAGTCTCGTCAATGTGTGTTGTTCTCGTTGTAAACAAGATGTGCACGCGTTCATATCGTCGTAAAAATACCCTGCAGTACGGAGCAGTGAGCAGTAGTCTCGTCAATGTGTGTTGTTCTCGTTGTGAACAAGATGTGCACGCGTTCATATCGTCGTAAAAATACCCTGCAGTACGGAGCAGTGAGCAGTAGTCTCGTCAATGTGTGTTGTTCTCGTTGTAAACAAGATGTGCACGCGTTTATATCGTCGTAAAAATACATTATTTTTAGAACGATTCATACCGCGATAGAGAGATCGTTTTAATTTCCACAGATGATCTATTTCTATGGCCGTAAGAACGGCAAAAACACGTTCACATGAAACGTGTTTTTGCCGTTCTTGTCGCTATGATAGATATGAAACCCTTTGTTCAATACTATATCTATACTAGAAATTCTGAGAATTATATAATTGAAAAGTCAAATATTGACTGAATGATTACTGTTCTAAAATACATACGAAAATATAATTACTTATGTAAAATATATGAATAGAACTTGTATATTTCTACGGCGACAGGCAGGTCCAACGAACACGACTCTGAAGTGAAAGAAGTAAGAGAGTTGCGCTGTAAAAGTATCTCTCAAAATTACTGTTTCACACAAAACAAATTAAACATTGGAAAAAGAATACAAACCAAACTTCCGGAAAACAAAAGAAATTATATATACGAAAAAGAATACAAATTAAATCTTTGAAAAAGAAAAACAAACCAAACATTTGAAAAAAACAAATTAAACATTTGAAAAGGGATACAAATTAAAATTTCGAAAATAGAAACATTAAACATTCGAAAAAGAATACGAATTAAACATTTGAAAAGAGAATACAAATGAAACATTTGAAAAAGAATACAACATGTACATATTCCTTGCATAGCTTATTGGTTTTCTAATAGCCAAAAAAGTAATCTACGGTCGGCTTTATGACAACATAAACACAAAAATCACTCTTTTTACTGTCCAGAACAACACTATTAGATCGTAAAGCTCCGCCTGGTGCCACGTGATCTGTTTACACACGTGCACTGATAGTTTGTGGGATTCGTAGTTTTTGGTTACAGTTCAAGATGTTTAGATAGATAAATATAAATAGTAGGAGGTATTGACATGCCGCATTGCCGAAACGGGCCGCCACGACCAGACTACCTTTCGCTCACGTAATGCTACCGTAAAGTCACAGCTATGCTGCCGCGATTCGTACGGTATGAGTAGCCGGAGGTCCACTAGGTCCATGGTATTCGGGATGGGGTGGAGGAGAGCAACCTAAATGTTGTGCGCATTTTGATGGAAGTCGTTAATAACCAAATGGCTCCAAACGCTCCAATTTTAACAAAACGATAAGAAAGGGGCACGAATTGTGATCCAAAAAAGAGTAATAAAAGGTTAAGTTATATCATGTTATATATGTTGTAAATGTACATGTCTATATGTCTGTTCCTGTGTGGTATTTTGCCGAGCAAACATTCGACTCTTTTGGTGATCAATCACTTTGTAATTCATCCAGTATATTTCGTTTAAGTAACACAAGCATCTTACAGATATTAATTACTGACTGTCCACACTTTTTTCTTAACGTAAATCTCCATAGAGAGCGTGAACTGACTTCAGTAATTTGGCGTTTTAACTCGAATATTCCATATCAATAAATGTTCTCCACAGCGACGCCCGCGTGTCGAAGTGAGAGATTGTGCACACAATCGAATGTGCTTCAAAACGGAAGTATCGTCTCTCTCTCTCTCTCTCTCTCTCGTCAGCGAAAGAAAGTATTTGTAATTGTAAAGTATTAACAACTCCCGGGAAATTATGCTTGTTAATAATTTTTGTGAATGTATAAGTGTTTGTAATAAATAGGTCTACCGGGGAAGTACAACTCGAAATGGATTTTTAATTTTTTATAACACTTCCATATTGATAAAATACCAATCAGTGCCCTTTCACAACCATGTTGGGGACAATCATCCGGGCTGTTGTCATGCCCCGCCCTGCTTCCCTCATTAATTGACGTTTCATACCGTTTGGGTGTGGCAGAAGAATGATGTTTATACGAAAATGAAACCTTTAATAAACTGCAATGAACAATACAAATCAAATAAACCACAAAAAAATCTACAAATAAAAATATATTTTAACATAAAATATTATGATACAGAAGTAACCAAATCGGAACACAAAAGTATTACGAGAAACGTGTTCCTCGGGCGTTTGTTGTTCGTGTCGACACGGAACCAGGGCTATCGATTTATAGGAGTCACATGCCGTACAAATAATACTTATATTTTACAACTAAAGTAAGGCTTGAATCATACTGACGCGATATATAGGCGTCCCGAATTCAATCTTTCGAAACAATATAAAATTCTTATCCACTCTTATTTCCAGATACAAAGTTTTTTTTTTGTATAGAAATAGTATAATATTGTATAGAATAGAATATGGTAATAGTTTATTCAGGAAACATGAGTACACTGTTACAAAATTCATTACAACAATAGTTACATATTCCAAGACACAATAGTTACATGGAATTACCAAACAAAATAATCCATAACTAATTAGGACGGAAGTAACACATAGGAAAGAAATATTTATGGAAAGAAAATATTTATTTGCTCTCATAACCTTCAACATAGATAGACTTGGGCTAACTAAGCTAAGGAAAGTGTTCAACAGTGTAAGAAAAAAATCCCACAACTCTCAGTTTACTAGTTTAGGTATCCAACTAGGGGATACTGAAACCCCGGTTTTATGTGATACCATGTGAGTTGTAGCTAAAACAGTGTAACCAACATAACAATATTATTCCGACACATGTGTTTATGTTGCATATATATTTGAGAGTTTCACTTACCTCAGTGTCAATCTAAAACGGAGAAATTGTTATTTCCCCGTTTTAAATTGACACTGTTTTTATAATTTTCGCGGTAAACAAATCATAATATCAGACCCACCGTGGCGCCTACGATACTCGGCCCCGCTGATATGCGACGTTCTCTAACTTCTCACTAGTGTTACTGTACTAGGTGTTGTATTAGTGATGACGTGGCCCACGCGTGCACAACAAGTATTTATAATGGTAAAATATCTGAATAAATAATTAAATAAGGACGAAGAGCAGTTATAATATATAGACGCGACAAAAGGTAAGTATGCTGATTGTTACGAATTTTGTGATTATGTTATTATTTAGTATTTTATATATTGTTAGTTAGACCTTGTATATTTCTTTCACAGAAGACATAATTAAGTTTCTGATAACAGTGGAAAAGAGTGTGAACTGTACACCAGGTGGTACCCGTAAGCAGCACCGAACGAGCGAAGCTAGCCTCCGATGTCCTCATGGAGGTACTACCTTTAGATAATCAAACATCCACACGATAGGTATGAAACGTATTTTCGTAACTATCGACGAGTCGCGATGTTTCACTACTATAAGTGTATGTAATATACTATTAGTTTCCTTGTTATTTGTACGATAGTTTACAGTTTAATCGTTGTATTCGACGTGGTGCCTCTGTGGAGGGTTTAAAGTATTCATGAAAGAAACGAATGTAGGTCACGGCTATTAGTCTAATTTTGGGGGAACAATCCTATATCGCTTGAAGGTACACAAATGGGAAAGTTTCACCAGAAAATTTCATATTATTGGGGGTCGATTCTCAAGAGTAAACTTTTGTGCAACAGTAACTTTAAGCGTAACATTTTGCCACACAATTTCTTTTGTATGCTTTTCATACCACGGAATCAGGCATGTTCTTAAGGTGTAAACTCGTGCTGAGTGTTGAAGCTGACACGTGTAGATTTTTGAATAGCTTCTTTTCCTTTTTGTCGGTCCCTCAATGCTGAAGGTTGTAACCGCATGCACTTGTCCACAGTTGCTTGTTCTGTATTTAGACAGCTTTGTAGATAATAATATAATAGGGATAAGACAATCAGTGGAAGCCTTGATATCTAAGTAGTACACATTTCACATAACGCCCACACACACATTAGGGTAAAGGTTGTGCTTCCCTTCTTCATATTGATGTCTTAAGTTTACGCGAATATTACACATTACAATAAAAGTACTTGTACGGATTCTATGGCGGTTTATTTAAAATTACGTAACTAGCCCGTCGTTTCAGAATCAGAACAACTAAACTTATAATTCTTCTGGTACTTTTAAAAACATAGAACATCAGGTCATCTATCATCTCAGTCCACCCGTGACCATGGTTGCTGTAAAGTTTGTCCAAGAATCGTTTTGGAAAACTGTTGAGAATTAGATTACTAATGGCCTTTTCTTTGTTGACGCGGGGAAACGCATTTACGCGCCTCCACTAGAGTGGGGTCCAGTGGTGTGTGGGGCTCGGGCACATTACAGTACCGAATACCAACAAAAACTACTACGAGTGTCATTGGTGCCATCATTCGATACAAAATAATCCGGCAGGTTGAACTTACTCCTTAAGAAAGGAGAAAGTTCCACAATAGACTATGTTCATTGAATGGCTACGAAGTTATTATGCACAGCCGGTTATTGTTTCACACTATTTTCTCATCATATTTTTTTCAAGCCACGCTGTTTGTGTGAACACGGTAATCTCAGGAACGATTCCTATTTTTTTAACAAAATCTTTTCTGAGAAAGGATTAAACCCATTCATCGAGAAAGGCTTAAACACCATGAGTTATTGTTGTGTTAGAAACCCCATTCGCAGTGAAAGGCTATACGCTACATTGAACGCCATGGGGTCACCGGTGACCGGCAATACCATATTACTTTTTTGCTCCGTCGTTCAAAGTCTTCAATAATGTGATGCCACTCACAATAGGATCGGAGTTTTGCAAATGAAACCCTGCTAGTCTTGTTTTTAAAGAGTAAACTCTTAAAATATAGAAGTCTACAGTAAAAAATATCTTTATCCCAGCATCGGACAGTATTCGGAAATCGATATCGGAGAGATAATTTTGAAGTTATTATTCCTTCAATGTGAAATACCTTTAACCAAATTACTATTCTGCTCGGCCGAGCTCATAATTTTGGGTTCATTCGATAAAACTAATTTAACCGTAACTTCTTCCGCTTACATGATTACCCTCGGTAATAGGGTGAGTGCGTTTGCCGTTTTTCAATTTGGGTAACATGCTCATAGAATACAAAACATCCTTATATAAGTATACCATGCGTGTTTATAGAAGTATATCACACATGATTATAGAAGTATACCCGATTTGTTTATAGAAGTATATCCGACGCTTTTATAGAAGTATCGTCTACGTGTTTATAGAAGTATACCATACATGAATTAAGAAGTATACCCGACGTGTTTATAGAAGTACAGCCTACGTGTTTATAGAAGCATACCCGACGTGTTTATAGAAGTATCGCCTACGTATTTATACAAGTATAGACTACGTGTTTATAGAAGTATCACCTACGTATTTATAGAAGTATAGCCTACGTGTTTATAGAAGTAAACCCAACGTGTTTATAGAAGTATAATCTACGTGTTTATAGAAGTATACCATACATGATTATAGAAGTATCACCTACGTGTTTATAGAAGTAACGCCTACGTGTTTATAGAAGTACAGCCTGCGTGTTTATAGAAGTATCGCCTACGTGTTTATAGAAGTATCGCCTACGTGTCTATAGAAGTATCGTCTACGTGTTTATAGAAGTATCGCCTACGTGTTTATAGAAGTATCGCTTACGTGTTTATAGAAGTATCGCCTACGTGTTTATAGAAGTATACCCGACGTGTTTATAGAAGTATACCCGACGTGTTTATAGAAGTATCACCTACGTGTTTATAGAAGTAACGCCTACGTGTTTATAGAAGTACAGCCTACGTGTTTATAGAAGTATCGCCTACGTATTTATAGAAGTATAGACTACGTGTTTATAGAAGTATCGCCTACGTATTTATAGAAGTATAGCCTACGTGTTTATAGAAGTATACCCAACGTGTTTATAGAAGTATACCATACATGATTATAGAAGTATACCCGACGTGTTTATAGAAGTATACCCGCGTGTTTATAGAAGTATCACCTACGTGTTTATAGAAGTAACGCCTACGTGTTTATAGAAGTACAGCCTACGTGTTTATAGAAGTATCGCCTACGTGTTTATAGAAGTATCGCCTACGTGTCTATAGAAGTATCGCCTACGTGTTTATAGAAGTATCGCCTACGTGTTTATAGAAGTATACCATAGATGATGTATTATAATATAATATATATTATGCTTATAATACTATTATACGTTTACATACCGATTTTGATAAAGAAATATTAATGCTGCAATTGTTGTTGATTTCAAATCGGCTGCACCTTGACCGGGAATGTTATCTACAATACATAATAGTATTAAACGAACATTTTTCGAATTAATCAAAATGAACACCATCGAACAGTTCATGAATAACAAGTTTTGTATAAAGCTCGTCAAAGATAGATTCGAATAAGATCAAAGATATTTTCCAAGCCCTGATCCGTCCGAGATGAATGTAACTGGTGGCGGGACTGACTTAGCATATTTATTAAACTTATTCGATTTCACTTCGGACTGCAATGCTCTGAGCTCCGCTGCGTCCTCTTCATGATCATCTTTAGATATCTTTTATAGCGTAATAAACGAAATTAAAGATTACAGATGCACATGAACATTTTCTAAAATGTATCTGTGTTCTACAATATACAATTCACTAAATCGACGTACCTCCTAAAGATGTGAATGAATTGGTGGTGCGCAATCTTGTTATCAACACCACACAAGTATCTAATTAGTAACGCCCCCTACTCAAATTTTAACATATATAAGATATGTTTAGAAGAAAGAAATAAAGATTTTGCTTTATTTCTGACAAGTGTCCATAGTGTTCGTGACATGAATACCTTAATGACTATTGTTAACTTTAATTACATCCTTTTCATTTTTTCAAAAAAGTTGAAGATATATAGTGTGAGTGTATGTCACGCTACAAAAATACTTCAAAATCTACCAAGACGTGCCATAATACACTTTTATTGTCTGTAAAACTTAAAGCACTTCATTTCAAAAACAAATCAAATAAATTGTAAACGGTGCCAGAGTACTTTCAACCTTTTTGTTTTATTTTAAGGATAATCTGTAAAAATAGAATGTTTTCATTTTAACACGCTCACATTACATTTTCAATTATGTGCTCGTTTGTTTGTAAATCTACTTTAGATTGGACTCGATTCTTTTTCGTACACTTTAAACTCACAGGACAGATTTATTTTAAACTTTGTATAGTTGTCAAGTATAAGTGACAATGCAATACTTAAATAAGTTAAAGTACTCAGCAGGAATCAACAACAGATTACCTGTTAGTATCAGTCAATCAAAAAGAGCCATATTGAAATTTAAGAATATGCTTAAAGATTTACTTATCAAAAATTGAAACTATTGTGTCACGGAATATTTCAGCGACTTTTTAATGACAATTTTAATTTACATTTTGATTAATTTCCTACACATAGACTTTTTACATTTTGATTTAATTAACGCATACATGTTTTAATATTTTTGTATTTTAATTTCTGTGTCATTCTATTAGGTTCATCAGTAAAGGTACATTCATCCCTCTCCATCTCGCTATACGCAATAATGAAATTGCCTCTGAGACTTACTCGTATACAGTACGGCGAATCTCCAATAAAACATTCATGAAGGGTCAGGAGTGAGGAAGTTATAATTGTCACGCCTCCGGGCCTGGCTAGAGGTCCTGCTGACCACCCAGTCATTACCTATCTATAAACAAGAGAGTGTAGTGCTTGCGCTCTCGTCCATACACATCCTGTTATATTCAACTTTACTTTGATTTCTATGTCTTCGTGGGGGGGAAGGTGGGCAACGCACAATATTACTGTTGATGTCGTAGAAAGGCTCCGATTGCCTGATTATCCTCCTGTACTATAAATAAGAAAAAAAAGGATGAGGGCCATAAATATCGGCGGGGCGAGAATTTTATAATTTTTTCACGATTATGTTTCCCTGTGACAGCCTCAACAAGTTATCGGATTTTAACGTGTGTTTGTTGTATTTGTCACTCAGTGCAGTGGCGATGCTAGTGCAAACGCCCCGAAAGCTGTGAGACTGTATCACTATTTTCTCAATATCTACATAACGATCTTACATACTGTTTTCGACAATGGATATAGCGACTTTCGAGGCAGGTTTCGGTGTATAATTTGTTGGCCTCGGCCGAAGTTGTGGTGGCTTTTTTAAATATTTTTTTAAGCAGCCGGTTTTCATGTTTTTCAACGAAATGTTATATAAAATGAAATCATGTTTATTTAATAGTTACGGATTAGATTATATAGGAGTGAAGTACAACCGTTTAACCCGAAATTTCTGTCCGATCGAATTTTTCAAAACGTAATTAATTCCAATATACTTTATCGTTAGCTAGCTGTGTCCTGTGGTTTTACCTGCGTTAAATCTATCCAAAGGAAACCAATTATTAATTGAGAGAGCAACAATAATTCGAACTTTCACATTCATAATGTTAGGTATGTTATAGAACACCGAACACCGTCAACGTCTAATAAAAACATTTCTGAACTTCGCCTATTCCGTGTCCCAACACGAGAGCCTCTTAGGGTTAATTAGCAAACCTGTCATCCTCCGGAGACTGGGAAAAGGGTCAAGAGGGTAATTTGCACGGGGCAAGACCTAGTATTTTTTTGTCTGTCCGTCGCTACTCTACCGAGAGACATAAGTAACTTCACTCGCTAATTAGCAGAGTTCTGATTTAATTGGATTTCTTTGTCACAGGAGATGTTACAACAAAGATTTATTTGCAATGTCGATAGTGTTTTTATATCTCATGTCACAGATATACAATTTCGGATCTAAGTACGAACATACGCATATTGCGCTGGTTTCGTGTGAGGTTGCGAATATCTTTATTGTTATATTATTTGTCATAGGATATATACTTACGAACATTTATATGTACGCAAGAGACTATTTTCTTTATTAGAGATGTCCCTAATAACATAATTAACATGTAGTTTTGTATCTAGGATACGTTTATACAAAACGTACAGATTCAGATACGGTGGCGGATATCATATTATTTATCATATACAAAAAATATTTATTTGTATAATGTAGTCTATAGCATTTGTTTTAATATGGATGGCTTGGATATGCAGTGTCGGGTTTATGTACCGAATATTACAAAAAAATACGGATACGGCTGTGAATATAGGTATTTTCAGATTATAGTTCAGTCTCAATCGTAACAAAATTTTCAAAAAATCTTACATAATTAAACCTAAAAATAAGGTTCGTTGGGTGAGGTGAAAAGCAGGGCAGCGCATTTGCATAGTAATTATCAAAAATAATGCAGATGTTCATAGGCATCGGTAGTCGTAGAATGGCTCCGATTACATGTTTGTCTCCTCTATATCATAAAAAATTAAAAGAAGGAAGGAGTAAAAACGAATACATGTCTCGGAAGATAAGTAGTGATTACTAATTCAATGCCGCATGGTATAGGAGTTTGACAAGCGATCAAAAGTCTGTATATGGAAGCAAATAAGTATAAACCTTCATAAACCCACAACCCTTCGCTCCATGAATAAAAATACAATGACTTAAAATATCACGAAACAGATCAATTTTGGTCCATCGCGAACCATTTAGATATAAAGCTCGATAAGATAGGGTTGACAGTTGCGAGATAATCTGACCTACATAATACCATTGATCGAGGTGTATTGAGTTTATGAATAGACATCCATAACATTACCGATGAAGACGTCAAACGGCTTTGAGACAACTAATCGGCTTAGAGAAACAATATTTATGTAAAATATGCCTTTATTGTAGAACAAACATGTTTATATATTGGCAGCAGCAGCGTGATAGATGTAAATGTATACCACAGTGAAGTGGTTTTTATACTGTTCCTGATTGCAATCTGTGCCAGATTTCATCCGTTCTGAAGCCTTCCAGTAGAGGAATAACAAACATACTTATAATATTAATATGATTATATTTTCATCGTATATGCGAGTAGATAGAGTCGCCACTGCCTTACACTCAAGTCGCGGATAAATACCACCTATTTAACAATTAGAAATTGTTTTATTCGGATTGTGTACTAAAAATATGAAATTGATTTGATTAAGGATTATTATACAATGTGTAACAAGAACGCTATTGTTCAACTTAAAAATACCAAATAAACGTTAAATCACTACAATAGTATCATAATTCGTGAATTAAAATATTCCGTACGCTCGATAGCTTCGGTGGACCAATCACAGCATTGGGAATGTCCATGACCCCGAGTGTACTAGAGGTTATGAACTCGTCACGTGACATTTAGCTTTGGTGGCATTTGAACAGGAATTTACGTAAATATAAACAATGTAATATAATTAATTTAAATATTATTGCTCATTGGTCAATATTTGATTTATTATAACAATTATGTACGGTAACGGCATTGTAAAACTGCCTGACTTGGTAGTCGACAGAACTCAGACGCAAGAACTACTTGCCATGCTCACCGTGGGACGAGTTTGTAACACCGCCAACTGCCTGAGTCCAGGTCTGGATAGTCGACAGAACTCAGACGCAAGAACTTCATAACTCGGTGAGCGTGTCACCGAGGGACGAGTTTGTAACACTGCCAACTGCCTGAGTCCAGGTCTGGGTAGTCGACAGAACTCAGACGCAAGAACTTCATAACTCGGTGAGCGTGTCACTCCAGACTGTTAACATGCTAATATTATGCTTTTTTTATAAAATAGGTGGCAAATAAATGATGGATGAAATGTTTACCGTCGCCCATAGATATTCGTCGCACTTTTAGGAAATAGGGATATTCTAAAATAGGGATATTATTTCTTGAAGAGCCTTGAATCGTATTGGGTTCCGACGGAGGTAGCTGGTTCTACTGTAATACGCGGTACGACGTGGCGTTTATACTGTACAGTTGTAGATTTACGAACTTAAAAGCGAAAGCCGTTCTATAGTGAAGATGTAATTATGATGCTGGTGTTAAGACAAACTACTCCTCGGAATATTTCCCATAGAAAATATGGTAAGATGGTGCTCATGGCTGGGCAATAAATAACAATTAAAACGGAGCTCACTGAAGTAGCTATGGCTGGCTCAGAAGATCAGATGGCAGATGGGTCACTAAGATTCTGGAGTGGAGGCGGTGTTTAGGAAAACAAAGTGTTGGTCGAACGTTCACGAGGTGGGAAGAGGATTTCCATCCAGAGGTATGGGTGCGACTAGGAAATTGACCATCTTGGCGTTCATTGAAAGAGGCATATGTCCAGCAGAGGAGCGATAAGGACTGATAAAGATTCTGAATGATAACAAACGGAAAAATCCGAATTTGGTTCGACTCAGGACTCGAACCTGTGATCGTATTATATACGATACTTCAAAATTGCCGCCATACCAATGAGGCAGTAACAATAAAATATTCTGTGGACGTCGTAGATAATAGATATAGGCGCCTGTTATTGATGATGAATGAACAAAAATCAAAATGGCTTCCACATATTTTGAGATAGGGTAACCACAATTGTGGGTTCGAACTGATACGGGTAAAGATTTATAGTCACACCCGTTGCTATCAGCGTCCTCATTCTTTTGAGATCGTGTCAGTTCGCAATATTGGAGTTTCATGGTGTCACTAGCATTTCCAATTTGAATTTTATGTATTTGAAAGGCAAAATCGGTGAGAGGTCCTTATTATAGAAATTTAAATAACGTCGAGCCTTTAAAGCAGTGGACGTAATCTCTCTCTACGATACACTAGATTTCATCTTTTTAGCTATTATCATTATAATTATAGTTATTAGTATACGTAAGCTCACCCTTCATCCTTAAATAAAATTATTAAGTATGCAGAAGTGGTAAAAATTCGTTAAATAAAAAGATAATAAAACTAGATTTCATCTTTTTTAGCTAATATCATAATATATAATTATAAATATTAATATAATAAGCTCACCCTTGATCCTTAAATAAATTGCTATCATGATAGAAACGACACACGAAATCCTAAGCGGCGTAGAGATTCATCGATTTGCAAGCGCAGCGTCTTTTCCTTCTGTTGTGACCGACCATACAGTAATAGGGATTTCTACAAAACTTTACGACTTCCATTTCGGTTGAAGGTACATTGAGGTCTGAATCTGGTAGTTTAGGTAAAGGTGAAACATCAGAAAATACAACATCACAAACTTACACTAGCCTAAGGATAATACTTTGATCATCTTATATATTTTTTCCGGTATATATTTACCGATTTCCGTTAAAGGTTTTTCGATCCAGGTGATTAGTCCCAATTGTCCATCTAATCTAATTATGAGCAAGTGGCCAACCCTGCGGTACATCCTAATATACCTCGGCAGGCGTTAAGCCGTCGGTGCAGCGTCTAAATTCTCTCGGATTGTGTCGGATTGCCGTCCCATCAGAATACGAGAATAAGGGACATGAAGAGCTCTTGTTGCACTATAACATGGCCTGCACAATTGGCTGGTATCTATAGAGATGGCCGCTGAGGCACGAATTCGGCTCGCATTACATTAAATTACGACTATATCATAGCAACGTGAAGTGCACAATACGTGCTGGTAGACAGCGAGACAGAGCATAAACCATATTTACATCACATCACATACTTATAACTATTTATAAGTAACGATGTTCAGTAATGATGTCTTAAGTTTACGCGAATTTTCCTCATTACAATAGGAATATTTTAACAGATTTGATAAATTTCTTTGTCGTATATGGGGACAAACGAGAAATCGGAGCCCTTCTACGACTACTGACGCCTATGAACATCAGCATATTTACTATGCCAATGCGATGCCCACCTTTCCGCCTCCATTATGCCACCGGCTCAGAATCGCATACAAATCACAAGAAACGCGACACCGTAGGTGTCACTTTACGGCGGTATCTAGTGATCATGAAGGGGGGCTAGTTTTTATACGGAGCGACTACCATCTGATCTCTGCAACCCAGAAGGGACCCAGGCCCAATCTTAGATTAGGTTGAATACGAATATAGAAACCAGGCTGTCCACACTATGTTTTCCTTCACCGTAAGAGTACTCCGAAAATGTCATGAACATTTTAGTAAGAAAACACTCGCAGGTATACCTTCAAATGGAGGGGTATCAATTTGGACCTGGAGTGGGTCCAAGGGATTCAGTACTACCACCACCATATCAAATTATTTTATATGCCGAAGAAATGAATGAGCTTCGGGTTGAATTGACGCAGGTAAAACCGCGGAACAGAGCTAAGTTTTTATTATACAAGGTTTGTTAATTATTACACAAAGTAACAATTTAGAGTAGTATACTCTTGTTATCTATCTATACTATGGACAAAAAAAAAGATGTAATCTGAAACAATTTCTTCCATATTCGATCAGAAGTTTTTTGAAATAATAACAGTATATTCGTAGAAATTTCTCCATTAGCTGGAAAATGACTCGATGTTTGTAGATGTTAACGTTTGCAGGTTTGGCCGTTACGATATATAAAGGTAAATACAGAGAACCTAGCAAGTGCTAAAGTGCTTACGTACAGACCGACATGCAAACACAGTCAGTCGGTCGTTGTAATTATCCGCATGCGTTCTAGGAATATCGATCGTTATTCTTGCGCCGTTTATTAAGCGAATTAGCAAACACTACATTTTAATTAGCTATAATATTACCACATAACACAAACTCATAAAATCATTCTGAGTACCTCTATGATGTAATTTCTATAGAATTTAATCATCCATGTTATACTTCCAAAGCTTTAACGTATTAATATACTTTAGCTAACTTCATTTACTTAAAAAACATCTTGACAAATTTAACACTTTCATCAGTGTTTTTTTCACTAAATCTGTTACAGAATCATTCTTGTAATATTTATAACGTTCCTCTCTGTACTGTTTCAAACCCGGGCTCTACAGTTTTAGGTGTGTGTGTGTGTGTGTGTGTGTGTGTGTGTGTGTGTGTGTGTGTGTGTGTGCGTGCGCGTGCGCGTGCGCGTGCGCGTGCGTGTGCGTGTGCGTGTGCGTGTGCGTGTGCGTGTGCGTGTGCGTGTGCGTGTGCGTGTGCGTGTGCGTGTGTGTGTGTGTGTTTAATTAGTTGTTGCAGTTTCTTTTCCTAACTTTATTGGCTGTAGCAATTATTAACACTTATAAAGAGTTATTTTCGATAACAAATTCAAAGTGTACACTTTAATAATGTTTTAATATAAAAACGGAAGTGATAAAGAATGTTCGAAACATATTGTTGTCTTAAGTCTACGCGAATATTACTAATTACAATAAAATAGCGATAAACATAATCAAACCAAGAACTAAACACAATACAGCAAGATATAATATGTAATGTTTGCCTTAATCGGAACAACTAAATAATTAATTCTTCGGGAATTTTTAATAACCTATGACATCTGGTCACCTGTGGACTCAGTCCACCCGTAACCATGTTTGATGTAAAGCTTTTGAAACGTCGGGCTAGTCAAATAGTAAAATAAACCGCGATAAAACAGAGTAGTTTTATTGTTGTGTTCTAATTACTTTATTTGGTTACCACTAAAGTCATTTATGTTACACACAGGTACGACGCTTCCATTCGTATTCGATATAATCAGTTCCACCACGAGGCGTACAAGTCTAACCCACACACCTGCCGCCATCGGTGTGGTGTATCTACCACGCCGATGGCGGCAGGTGTGTGGTGCGCAAGTTATCGTCTGCACAAGTGGTCCGAGTTGATTTGTGTTTTGTGTGTTTCGGCACACCTCAACGAGTTTTAGAAGTGCTTCGCTGGAGTTAAGAGGGTTTGGGGAGCCGTTAATCAGCTCTCGAATACTATGTAATCCCCAGGATCACTCACACTAAAAGCATTCCCTAGTTAGAGAAAAAAAGTTCCAAATTCGGCCACATTAGCGCCGAAGTGGCGAAGTCAGCATGGGCCACGTGTTGAGGAATAAGAAAAAGCGATGTGGTGGATAAGAAATACTGTATGAACGCAATGGTACCTAGGTTTTTAAATCCTAGTTTGGAACGTTATGTTATACACAAAACAAAGAAAAGTCCGGAAAAGCTCTCTGCCTGCATTTGACCATCGTCATAATCATCAGCCGGATGTCGTCCACTGCTGGGCGCAGGCCTCCCCCACAGGGCGCCACACGTCGCGGTCACGAGCCACTTGCATCCAGCGGCTCACCGTCACCTTAACCAGTCGTCGAGAACGTTTCTTCCCCAACGGTTATTTGTTCTGCGACCAATGTGGCATGCCCATTGCCACTTCAGCTTGTTGATTCTCTGAGCTATGGCGATTATGTTGCCTATGTTATTTGATCGTTTTTTTATACTGTACGGATTTTCACGCGGATAAGCAGTAGGCTATTTCTTAGGAAGTGTTAAATATACACTGAGGCCCCCGTTATTCACGGGCAAAGCCAAGGCGGAATGCTTGTAATGCAAATTTCAGAATTTCGATCATTGGGCAAAAGCAACAGTTGTGCGGCGTCTCTCACATCAGAAGAGTGCTGTACTAAATTATTTCCCTATTGATTGATCACCGTAACAAAACAAAAGATTGCCACGGGACGTTTCATTCAATCTTAAGCCAACGGCGTGTTGGCCTAAGTTTATTTATATAACATAGTATCTGTTGTGGATTACATCTGGTGTGAACGTGTAAAGGCTGATGATTTTGTAAGCATGAATATTTAATAATAAGTATAATTAAACTATGCCTATGGCCGCATTTAGGAGAACGAAGCGTTGGTCGACCGTTCACCAGGTGGGAAGACGATCTCCGTGCAGTAGCTGGTTCGGGATGGATGCGAGTAGCAGGAGGTCGGTCGTCTTAGCGTTCATTGAAAGTGGACCGATAGGGGCTGATAATGACGGTGATGATGATACTATGCCTAATTCATGTGCAATATTCACGGGACTTCTATACCCGTTTACGTAGGAAACTCAGGTCTTGAATTTGTTGATCAATACACGTACCTAGGACAATCAGGTAAATTCAACTTCTAAAAAGAGGTCGATCGCAGAATCCGACTCTGAAACTTATATTTGTGTACCTATTTTAGTATGGCTGGCTTCGATCCCCAGGTCGGGCAAGTGTTTGAAAAAAAATGTTTTTCAAATTATTCTGAGCATGCATTACATTGTCCGGGATTGGAATGTGCCCGAAGTGGTCATAGGCGTGCCACCTATGACATCATGGGCCCCAGTACCTTTCTAGTAGGCCCCAGTACCTTGACATACGGACGAACTGACGGACGGACAGACGTACGGATAGACGGACAAACGAGCAACGGAATATTAGTAACAGGGTTCTACTTTTACCCTTTCTGTAAGGAACTCTAAAAAATAAATATCTGTCTTGTGTTTCATCATCATCATTATCAGCCCTTATCGGTCCACATACATCTATACATACATAGGCCTCTTCCAATGAACGACAAGACAACAGATCGTATTTACTCTTTAAGAATAATTTACAAATAATATGTTGCTCTTGGTTGTCATTGTAACGGCAGATGGCATTCGGAGCTCGAATCCGACACAAATACGACCCATCCATTGGGCCATCCATTCACAACCCACACAAAACTCCACAGCCATTACTTGATTAAATTACTTTACTTACTTGAGGTGACTAAAATAAGGCAACCTGTATGGCAATAATGTGAATGTCTCTGGGCGTCGGAAATTGTTAAGCGGGATGCGATTTCTCGTTTGTCACCCAAGCATGAAATCGGAACCCTTTAATATAAATGTCGTAATGCCGTCACAGCTGAACTTCGGCCACGGCGGTCATCTCCATAGTAATGAGCCACCTGCGCAGGTCACGATATAGTACACACTTGTATGCACAGACACAAGGGCACTCCCTGTGACTTCATTCTCCTATTCCGGTGGGACGGTAATCCGACACGACCGGAGGGAAACCAGGGGCAGGACTGCCGACCTAACGTGCTCTCCGAGGCGCGAAGGTATATCACCGCCAAGTACCTGACTCCGTACTGTTATTAGAAATTTAAGAATACCAATATTTTTTTGACCCGAAACGGAAACTCAGCAACTCACGCCTGCGGTTGACTCGCACCCAGAACCTCACGCATGCTCAACATTATAGTACGAAGCAGTCCTTCTATCCTATGATCTTAACATGCCTCATAGTGCCCGATTCTCCGGCAATGTAGCAGTACTTAATAGCCATGAGCCACGATCTATTTCTCGATCGACCTCGGTGCAGAGTTTTATTTACACAATTTAGTTGTTAACAAAAATAACCGCAGCCTGTTGTATCCGGGGCGTGATGAAACGATGCGATGACTCTGTACATTGATCAAGTGATATGTGAAATGTGGTTGTGTTTATTTGTCTAAATGGAAATAGATGGCGTTAGAATGTTACTGGCTGGGTGACTGGTTTTTAACGGCTAATACAGTAAATAATAGATACTATCTGCTTTTTTCTTATTTCATTTTTAGTGTTGCACCACAACGCATTTTTTGTTGGCGCGGGATAACGCATGCAAATTATAACGCCGAATAACCATTAAATCCATCGCGAGTGCCGCCTGTGTAGACTTTGGTGGACACCTCGATGGCTGGTCTGTTAACTAAGGGGCCGACGTACTTATGGGCCACTGCCCTAATGGGGTGAGGTTCCCATCCTCATCCGTTGCTCCGTGCGCAAGAGCGCCTTCCCTCCGCTTCTTATAAGACCAGCCCCCTCGGTTCCATTAATAATAATATCTGTGCACTATAATTATGATAACAATATCTGTGGACTTATGACACCATGCCTGTAGTAGGCCTGTGGTAAGTACCGTTAGGACTTGTTACAAGGTGACAACGGAAATGTATTTAATACTTTTTATAGAATTATAGATAATAAAAATTTTTATATATTTAAGATTTTTTTGCAGAAATGCTAATAACATATACAAACATCCATGTCCTAGGCGGGATTCCAAACCGCGTCCTCTTGTGTAACACGTCACGTTACCAACTGAGCCAGCTGGTCATCAATTCATTGACTTCGCCCAAGTTGCCCTTGTGAAGCACAGAAATGCACATTCATACATGTGCTCGAAAAACATTACTTAACGCCGTCTCGTAAAAAAATCGACATTGTTGCCCTGTATTCCAGTCAATAAGTCTAAAATCAAACGTGTACGTGGTAAATGTAGAAAATTTTGTATTTCAATATAATTTATTATCCAAAAACACACATAAATGTTGTTTACATTTACTTGCCGTGTGTTATTTATCTCTTTGAAGTGATTCACGCATCTATGAAGTAAATAATGTAAGATTTATAAGAGGCCTATTTGTATGAGCAACATTCGCGAATAGTTATTTTAGGAATGATGTAATTGTTACAATAAAGATTTATTTTATTTTTGAAGTGATTTACACATGTATAACACGAATAGAGTATGTACCAGCCCCGTCAGAAAGTATTGGGCGAAAACGGTTTTATGTCTGGTACATTGGCTGAATATAATTTATTTTGAAAATAAAATTTCTTATTAAAACGACCTATATCAGATCGTCGTGGCTTACTGAAAAATGGATCTACGCCGGGAACGGTTTTCGTGGTATAGTTCTTTTTTACGATTTGTAATGTCACCTGGAACCGGATGAATGATACAGACTTTAAATGACACTTATTAATGAATGTCAAAGCAATGTAGTAATAGTGTTGGTATAATGAATTCAAGCGTGACCGACAAACTTTGCGGGATTAAGACAGAAGTGGTCACTATTTAACGGCTGTGACGGCGGTCAACTGTTTGGGTTTTTTTAAACGTAGCGACGGCTAAAGTGAAGCGATCTAGAAGCTTTTGTATATAGTTTGACTATAGATTTTGATCACTAGCTACTTCAATATAGCTTCTTTATGTGAATTCCTTTAGGGAATCATAGGACCATTTACGCTAAATGGTATACTATACTACCAAAAGCTGGTCATAAGTTATTACAGTTGTGAGTAAAGCGACCAAACACAAGACTCCACGTGTTATTGCTTCACTGCGTGAACGCGCCGAAAACGAAAATGAGGGACTTCCAGGACAGCACGCCGGGCAAACTATTGGGTAACTGACTAACTATAACTTATTATAACCCTGACCTAGCTCAGTGTAACATCTTTTTATTCCCGAGAATAAAAATCTATTCAAAGGGGAATTTTCGTCGCTGAAAGATGCGCTGTCAGCGTTTGAGCAGGTCGTAAATAAGGTGACGGCGGAGAAATGGAAAAAGTGTTTCGAAAACTGGTGACTCATGGAACTCGCTCATGAAAAAAATGTTTTTAAAATACTCTCTGTACATTGAAACGATTTAATAGAAACACATTTATCTGTAGAATATTGTATTTTTCATTTATTTTCGCAAATCTTCCTGAGTGCCCCACGTATTGGCCTATTTGTGAGAACACCATTCGAGAATAACCTTTAGGGGTCGAATATTGCAAAATCGCGTCTCAGTCAGTTCCCAACCACAAATTCTAATATGAGTACAAGTGTGAGCGAGTGAGTGAGTGAGTCTGTGAGTAAGTGAGTGCTTTGTATATAATTGAGACAAATGGGCGGTTTGATCTGAGGCCGTATAATCGTTGCACAGTTGTGTTGCCCTTCTTCGTCCCTCATCTCCAATGGGCTACTAAAAACAAATACAACGTGAACGCACAGATGTGACTTTGTAGCGATATAATGTATGCGAGAGGTACCTCACCAGTTGTGCTGGTCCAATTGGACTGCCGACACCATTCTCTTTCTTCAATTTAAATCTCATTAAGTTTTTTTTTAAGTTTCATTAAAAACGGAAAAGCACCAATATTATAAAAAAATTACAGCTTAATTATAATGTTGAGGTGCATCAAAGCTATGAAAAATCTTTAAAGTAAAAAAACTGTGAGCGAAGTTTTGATAAGATGCAGATTACGGCACTTCAATATTGAATCGCCTCTGTGGTGTAACGGTGCGGGTATCACCTGTTATGACAGATAGCCGCGTGGGGTCCTGGGTTCGATCCACAGGTCGGGCAACTATTATCAAATGTATTTCAGATTATTCTGAGCATGCATTACATTGACCGGGATTAGAATGTGCCCAAAGTGGCCATAGGCTTGCCACCTATGCCATCATGGGCCTCAGCACCTTGGATAATCGTGGATGTTCTAGTATATCTACTGGACTCACGAGTTGTGGATGTACTAGCACACCTCCGCCTGTCCCTTCTGGGATAACAGGAGTGGAGGTACTTGCTTACTTAATGTTAAATATTCATCTTTCGCGTCTTTGAATCTTTGGTTATCCAAATTTTATTATTACAGCAAAATTAATCCGACTAGACTAAAATATATTTGGTTATTGTTATTTAGCGTAGAGCACTCCTTATTAGCACGTTGTCCACTTACTCTCCATTGTGGTCTATTGACGACTATTTGAATGGAAGCATTGAGTTCAAATGTTAATGAACAAGTCTCGAATCTACAAATTTTGAAGTGAAAACTTAACGAATGTTTAATGAGTTAAACTGCACCTGATTTTCACAGTGTGACTGTGAAATCAGACGATGTGAACAGGACGATTCCAGGTCGTTATTGGCATGGCTGACCAATTTTGGCCTTTTTTTGGCCTACCAACGCCCATTAACAACGGTATGTACAGATACAATGCCACCCTCTCCAATGGGCCACCATCATTCATAAAACGGCATAGCTGTCACTTTGCGGCAGTATTATATGAGCCTTAGCCTTGAGTTTAGTAGCCGATGGTCCATTGAGAGGGGGGGGATGATAGAAGGGCAACGCGTAACAATCATGCGAATGTCCTTGGGCGTCGGTAGTCTAGCAAGATGTAGTACCAAGCTACATTGCAGCGGGATTGGACCGGCACGACCGAGGAAGAACCTCTTGCTCACATAATACCGCCGTAAAGTAACATCTTCAGTATCGCGTTACGTGGAGTTTGTGAGTAATCGGTGGTCTATGAGTGTGGAAGGAGCGTAATGCATCACGATAGTAATTATGTGAATGTCCATGGGCGTCGGTAGTCGTAAAAGGGCTCTGGCTATAAAGAAAGAAAAAATATCAAAAGACTCCGATTGCTCCTTTGCCCCCTTATGCTATAAAAAATGAGCGACAGGTGGCTTCCCAGTCGTGCTGTCACTATTCGGCTGCTATCTCTGCCTCTTAGAAAATTCACTCTATTTTTCAGAAAGCCATACCTATTCCTATATAGCTAAACCATAATTTATCATAGCTTAAAAAATTAAAAACTGCTCTGTTAACCCCGGACGTGGCAGACAAACAAACTTATAACCAAACCAACAACACGCTATGGCAACGAGCGTTGGCTGCTGCTTACTTATTTATAGAACAATCAAAAACAACGGACCATAACGGAGGAGATCAAAAGGCTCTCCGGAGAAGAGCACCCCACCTGAGATGGGGGGATTTTAGTTGAATATATAATCATTTCTTGCGCACGATATTCCAATTTTAAGACTATACGGCAGGGGATTTTAACCCTTTTTAGTTCGCGGTGCACGTATTGGTAGAGCGTTGGGGTACGCAAGTACGTGCGTAACCTACCAGAAATAAAACAATACGCTGCCCTAGCTATCTATACAGAAATTACAAAAATTAAAACAACAAAATGAATCAGACTGAATTTTAAGATTATAACGGTAAATTAATTAATGCAATGTGTGAGCTTGCTGTTTTTAACATGCGCATGTAGAAAACTGCACCGAAATTACACTTTTGTAACTTCCTCTTGATACCTTATACAGTAAACACTAATTTTATTCTAAATTTGTAGCTATCTACTAGAAGCGCCAACCAGTAGTCAACCAGTCACTGAGTGACAAAATTAAGAAGACGTGTGCTTTTTAAATAAAATATTCATCACTACAATAAAACTATTTTTACGGATTTTATCGCGGTTTATTTAGTCATATAACCAGCCCATTTATTATGTATCAGCTTGGTTGTGACTCTTCTATATAGGACAAACTAAAAGATCTATAAAAATTCTTGTTAAAGAACATATATCCGATAGGAAATAGCGACGTGTTACAAAATATGCGATCTTTGAGCGTGCTGCCATTACATTAGATTTGACAAAGCGCAAATCCTCGCTAGGGAACACCGATTCCTTCCAAGGATGATCCGTGAGGCTATTGAAATTAAAAAAACATCCAAATTTCAATAGAGAAGGTGGCTGTGTTCACTCAGTGGTAAACACAATCAAATCAAATAATACCTCAAGACAGCAAGATCGAAGTATTGTTTGGAGTAATCGGAACAACTAAATCATTATAATTCTTCAGGTATTTTCAATACATGTGAAATAATTTAATAAACTGCGATACAATCTGTTAAAATAGTTTCATTGTAATGAGTATCATTCGCATACATTTAAGACATCACTATTCTATCATATTCTAATTCATTCATTCATTCATTCTATATATGTTCAAATCGAATGAAATTAAAACTATACCGTGTTGGCTTACTGAAAATTGAGGTTTCCATATGCTCAACAAAAATAGATCTTTTTACGTTGGTACGTGAGGCATTTTTACGTTGATTAATTGCGTGAATTACGTGATTTGTAATGTAAAATAACAAAATGATTAGTGAAAGGTTGGACTCGTGACGACCGTGACCTGGCGGGTGGTGATCGACTCCTTGTGCCGTGTCGACTGTCGAGGCAACTAAGTGTACCTCGGGAACTCAGGTCAAATCGGACAATTCAATGGCCGATAATTATTTTTGCTTAATTACACTTACTTCCTATTCATTTAGCGTAATTGCCGTTTCCTATTTTCATTCAACGTCGTTCTTAAGTTAATATAAAATATGTTTTGTGATTTCTATCATTTCTTGTCTTCATTTTAAGTTTATAAATGTATGTTATATTAGGGAACTGGCGTGAAGTTATACACATACCTCTCTCTCTCTCTCTCTCTCTCTCTCTCTCTCTCTCTGTGTGTGTGTGTGTGTGTGTGTGTGTGTGTGTGTGTGTGTGTGTGTGCGTGTGTGCTTGCGTGCATGCATGTCTACGTGTGTGCCTGCGTGCGTGCGTACGTGTGTGCATGCGTAACGTCTTGTAAATCTCTAACGCTAGCCGCATGCACGAACAATAGTTTGAGACGAAACCATATTTTTAGATCTGACGAGAATATATTTTTTAATTAGAATATCCCATATTTTAGTTGTCCTTATTTAAGTTCTAAAATAACCAGATAAAGATGTTTCTAGTAAAGAGCAACGTTCTTGTAATGTAAATATTTATTTATATTAGTTAATGAGATATGGAACTGGAGAGTGGGAGGGGTCATTTATGTTCAAGCGTATGTAGGTGTGTATGTACGTAGAACTATATGTTTCCTGATACAGCCATAAAGGCTCAACGGATTTTAACCCACGAGGTGTCGTTAAATTCAACTTCACAACGCAAGTGACACTGGGTACAGTAGGATTATATTCTAACAGTTTATATCACGGATAACTCTATACAGTATACATATTATTCACTACGCTGTCCTTGCTAAATTGTTATGTGTGAATTTAAAAGGATCGTCAGAACAGAACCCACTAAAATACGGACCTGGTTCAAAACTCGCATCGGCCCTACATTATTGCGTAAATTAATACTTAGCTTCAGACCCAAGCTCTGCGGAATCTAGGCCTAAGCAATTATTTATGTCAGTACCCAAACAAGGCCGTAAATCCAATCAACTCCCGTTTTGTCCCCCCCCCCCCTGGCCTGTGTAAGCAGCAGGTGTTACAGGGTGGAAGAGAGAGGGAGGGGAGGTAGGTTTGAATAGAGAATTTGTCAGCATTGGCTAATGCAAATGCAAACCGATAAGGAACGATAATCGTTCCTTATCGGTTTGCAGTGGTATCAGAAATCAGGTTTTGCCCACCCGTTGACACCGCTGCTATACCGGTATCGCCAAGATCATCAATTGGGACGCTAAAACTACCTTGGAATCCGCAACAATTCGATCATTACAAAAGATTACGAAGCGATTACAATTTCCACAGCCAAAGGAGGATATAGTACCTAAGAAAAAATGCGATAAAACTTAAATGATGAAAATAAAAACGATTAAAGTTGTTCACGCCAAGGAAATTTACGGCAGCCAGCTGAGCGCAAGCTTTCACTATGACAGGCCGAGGTAAATAGCAACAACACATCTACACGTCTGTTGCATAATGAGACAGGCAGAGAGAACTGAGTGCCACATATCATTACCCTTACATGTTTGACTTGCTTCCTCCACATTAAATAATATAAAATAAATAATATAAAACATATAAACATAGTGCATAAAAATGAAAAAAAAGGTCAGGTTAAACTAAACCTTTTCTCTTTGGCTTTATTCTGATAGAAATATAACAAATGATTTTGTTTATCACAAAAATCGACATCGTCCCTAGGCGCTGTTTACATTATTTTGTACTTCACAATGTGTAATGTGAACAAAGTCAACAATTTATATAAGCAGGTACCTCTACACAAAAAGTATCAAATTATTTTCTTATTTTGTCTATTTCCAGTAATATAAATTCCTTAATAAAGATATTTTCTTTGTTTTCAGGTAATCTAGCAAGGAACACCTTAACCGGAAGTGGGTAGCAGATACTTTTGGTATTAGATACTTCTTTTCTTCAAACCTTTGATATTTTTATAGTCAAGGCGTGAAACGCACAATAATGAATCTAATGGTAAGGGCTATATGTAGCTTCATCTTAGCCAAAAACCGACAAGTGCAGCAAACGAATTTGAGAATTAAAATCTCATAATAACACATCTTGGACCCGATACTCGACATCAGGTTATCACGATCTGCTGAGCATGCTCAGTGGTCTAATAGACCGCGAGGCAGTCCAGACTTGGACTGCTCATCTACAACAGATGGACATGATGACAGTGATGAGGCACTTGCCACCGTTTACACAAAAGCGGTTATCCTTTAAATTATCCTAAACCAACCGATGAAAAAGAAGTAATGACTTTTATAAGTACGAATCTCAACAAAAGCAGTCATCGGGCCGTTTCCACGTCGCTGAAAATCAAAACAATGATTTTCTTCTGTCCTCCGGACCCGTATATAAAAGTGAGCTGTGCTTTAATCGAAGCGAATATTTAAATATAAATGTAATGAGCCGGAGGGTTTTTAGTTATTGTTCATAGTGAAAAACCGCCCGCCGAGAGAGGTCCAAAAATCAAGACATATGTATTTTTTTTCTTTCTTCCCTATTGGGTCATGTCAGTGCGTGAGGTGTATGCCTTGGCTATGCCATAAATACAGTAATGAACTAAGCTATGTCTAACATATAACTTTCTATTCCTGTTCATCTTAGCAGGTTGCCTAAAGGGCTACGGGCACAAACGTGGTTGGGTCGTGAGGTGACATCCGTATCGGGGCCGTATTTCTGCGGGTTTGCCATCGTGGCTTATGGGCTCAGGGGGGAATGTCAGCCTGTCTAGGGGTCTATGTGTTGTGTCGTGTGTTATGATTATTGGTGAGTATTGATTTGGATGTGTAATGTATGTGCATGTGTGATCCTCATCCGGTTTGCCGGACACGCGGTTCCTAGTCCGCTTGGTGGATCACGAGGGGGGGAGAGAGAGTTCACGCGGATACGGTCTCCCGTCAGGTGGTCGCGTGTGCAGTGGGGCCAGGTCTCGTAGATGAGCATGCGGTCCATTTTCTGCCCTATTAAACATAGCGCTCGACAATCGAAACACAAACTATTCCAGCTACCCTATCTGCAAGTCACGCGCGATTACATCGTTACGGACGTAGCGACCGGTGGACCCGTAGTGAAGTGAGGCGTGACCGGATACGTCTTGTAAATCCCCACTTTCGTCCGTGTGGGGAGTCCGGACGCTAGTAACGGCCACAGCAAGGAGCGGGCTGTTCTCGCCCGCTTGACCGCTCGATACTGCATCCGAGATACACGACTTCCGATTCCCAAGACACATCCTGGCCTCTGAACATTTACCGCCCCGGCATGGAGCGCCTTTTGCTGACATATAGCGCCGTCGTCTTACCCACGTTGACGGACATGCGCCACTTATCGAGCCACTCCGGCAACCAGTCCAGCATGCGCAGCATGCGCCCAGTTGCGAGCTTCGGCTTTCGGGACGAGGTGACGTATGCGCTATCATCGGCGAACAGCGCGACCATGACATCCGCTTTACCCCGTCCCGAAGGATCATTGAGTGCCGTTGTTGTAGGCCGCGTACAGGTAAGGGGACAGGCAACTGCCCTGTGGCAATGCGGCGCGTATGGCCTTCATCGAGGAGTTCCTCCACTCCACCGCTACCCGGAATGTCCTACCTTCCAAGAATGACGCCACTAGTCTCACAAGCGCCAGCGGGACTCCGGTGTCCACCATTCTATACAGGAGTCTCGGGTAACACACCCTGTCGAAGGCCTTCTCCATATCGAGAAAGACCGCGACAGAGTGTCTCCCCTTGTTCATCTCCAAAGACAAGTGGTGGGTTACCGGCGTCAGTTGCAGCGTGGTCGAGTGACCGCTTCTGAAGCCGAGCAGTTCGTCCCTTATGGGAATGTACAGTTTCAGCCTCCGAATCAGAAGCCTCTCGAACAGCTTGGCGATGTGCGACAGCAGCGTTATCGGCCAGTAACTTCCGGGCAGGCTTCGGGGCTTGCCCGACTTCGGCAGAACGATGAACCTCCCCTCTTTCAAGGTCTCCGGAAAGTGGGCCGTCCGGAGAATACTACTTGCAATCTGTGTGAGAACCGCGGCTGCTCACCTAGGCATCATCACCAGCGCTGTGGGGGAATGTCATGGTGGCCAGGAGCTTAGCACATCGGGAGGCGAAGTGCTACTTTCCGTAGTAAAAACGGTGTGTGTAGATGTGATGCGAGCACTTCAGCGCGTGCCTGCGCTCCGTAGTTTTTCGTGCCTGTGGTGTCTAGGAGTGGAGTGGTGGTGATTTATGGCCTCGTGAGACGTCTGTTTAGGGCCTGTAGGCTGTTGTTGTTTTCGCCGACATGGAAGACTGTACTCTCCCAGCCTACCCCACGACACTCCCTCACCTTTGCAGACAGTTCCTAGGCCAGCTTGTTGAGTTGTGTCTTGATCCTCGGACAGGGGGTGCAGGCCCAGAGTTTCCTTATCTGACGTTTCCTCTGCAGGTCCGATGGTAGGCTCGGGGGGAGCTCACCCCGCCGGGGCGCTGTCACCGGTACGACGGTGGTCGCCGCCGCCCGCGCCTCTCGGATTTTTTCCGTGAAGCGGCGAGCGGAGGCCTCCACCTCACCCGAGGTAGACACCTGCACGGCGATGGTGAAGTCGACTAGGCTATCCAAATAGACGGCCTAGTCGATTATCTCTCTGGTCCGCACTCCTTACTTAAGGATTGGTCCGGGATCAAATATGACGAGGATGGGTAGGTGTTGAGTGTCGAGGTTGTACAGGACCTCGATTTTGACCGTGGCCTTGAGGTTTTGGTGTAGAGCGATGTCCAGAACGTCCGGGGTGCGCAGGGGATCCGTAGACACGTGGCTAGGCTGTAGCCGTGCTCTTCCGAATCCTCCTGCAGTCTGAAGCCAGCGCTGTTCGTGACGGCCGATCCCCAAGCTGAATACTTGGAGTTCAGGTCGCCGACCTACAACACCTGGCCGCCGTTCCCCAGCACGTTGTGGACATCACTTAGTTGCACCCTGGGCTCGTCGCGTTTGCACCGCTCGCCTTCGAAGAGCTATCCCCGCCCGGTCCCCGCGCAGGTGGAGGGACTGATGTCCGTGGTGTTGGAGTCGGTGTCTATTGTATTTGGTGAGTTGGTGCGCGTGTTAATGAGCGTGCGTGTTCCGGGTCCCTTGCCTGTGTGGACTCGGCGCTCTGAGGTTACGGCAGTTTGTTGCGCAGGGTGGCAGCTTTGGACGGCCCCAGCTTGGGGCTTCCTCTTACGAGTGCGCCTCCTCTTGGGCTTGGCCGTCGCCACCTGCCTGGGTATGGGGTTGTTGGCTGGGGCGGTAAGGGATGGGCCTGGGCCGTACTCGACCTATCCTTCCCTCCGCTACGGAGCCGCGGGCGCGGGGGTGGCGAGATTTCGACCGTGTGGGACCAGTCGAAACTGGTCTTCCTGCACAACGGGATTTTCCGGATGGCCATACCTCTGATTCTGGCCTCCCTGAGGAAGTCCCTACACCTTCGGTCGTTGGCGGTGTGCAGGCCCTTGCAATTGGCGCAGGTCGAGGTGGCTCCTCTCGGCAGCGGGCAGTCCGCGACTGCATGGACGCCTCCATCTCCCTGTGTCAGTGCGCAGAAGAGTGTCCGAAGAGCTGACACCGGTACACTGTGCTGGTCGCTGTCTTCCCTTCCACCCTGCCACGACTACTCCGGGCATGTAGAGGAGCTCTTTCACCTCATAGAGGCGTCCGAGTTCCTCGCTGTTCAGGCGCTCGATATGCGCGTGATACAGGCAGCAGGGTCTCCTGCCTCCCGCTGGTATGGGCCGCTCTCGCCGGTATGTGCCGCTCTAGCCGGTATGTGCCGATTAATATGTAGATGTCCCCTTCGAGACCGGGCTGTGCTATAGGGACATTTGTCCACAGTGTTGTGCTGAAACTTGCATTTTTCGTATAATATTAGTATCAAAACAATCAAGGTATTTGTCCCGTTCAACCTTGATTTATACAGCACTAGCAGTCCGTCCTGGCTTCGCCTGGATTTTTCACAAAATATGGCAAAAAATCATTGATTTATAGAAATTATATGTTTCAATTTCAGACTTGTAAACAATACACATTACAATGGCAATAAATTCAATTTGTGACAGAACAACTTATCACAGCAGAATTCTAACGGTAAAATATTTTTTCTTATTCAATCCAAAAGAACCAAACAAACAAATGTTTTGTGTTTATAAAATTATGATAGGATAGACCTGGTGACTGTTCTGATTAAATTAATATGTTATACAAACACGAAAAGAATTTCAATTTTTACGTACAATCATAAATGTACAATTAAAATAAACAGAACGCGTACAAATCGCAAATTTCATACTTTATCCCATAACATCTGGCTTAAAAAGTGTTTGTCTCTTTCTTTCCTTTCCACAAAAGCGCTATAACGGACAATTTGTTCGTAATCTATACTGCTTCTATGGCTGTAGAAAAAGAAACGCGAAAGGCAAAATCTATCTGCGCAGTTCCGGGCACGAACGTTGGTTTTATTACAATAAGACTGCTATATCGGAATAAAAGTGTCTCATTTCA
>JAFELO010001094.1:185002-215229 GCA_017140195.1 Eumaeus atala | reverse complement strand
ACCCCAATGTGCAACTCTACTCTACTCACAAACCACACCAAACATGACACTGTCACTTTAGGTTGTAGTGTAATGTACCAATCATGGCACTACCTACATATGCAGCATGACAATACTTCTTCCAGAATTTGGTGAAGGAGTGCCTTGGTTCTGTTATATAACAGTGAATTTGCAAGGCACCCCCTAAGGGCTTCAAATCAAAAGAGAAGTTACCACACAAGGATCCCACAAACTATGGGGACCGTGTCCCATCATGCACCCCTTGTCCCGTGTGTAGAAGCCTCCTCCTATTCTTTAATCCTCTCTTCTTACTATCGGTAAAAATTTCGATTCCCTGGGTTCATTTTTCTTCGCCCAAAATGATCGAGGATTTTCCTATCCAGCCTTAACGCCAATCCGGCTCGAAAGATCATAACGGGCACGGTGACGGAGGAGATAAAACGGTAACTCATGGATTGATCCCTCAACAGAATATAATTTTCTAGTCCTTGGCGAAGGTCGTTTTTGGGCCGTGTCGCGATATGAAGTGACATATTCACTAGTGGTGGGGTATACGAGTACTTATATACCGAATGTAACTTAAACATTCTGTGCGGTAAAAGGATACCAGCTGTGCCCATGGTCACAGACGTAACGTTTGTCTCAAGAGAAACACATTTTTCTCCGGGATAAAAGTATTTTTATGTATACATTTTTATTATATATTTGAAAATAACAAACATGTATGGAACATTATTGTTTCAGGGAAATTGTCACAATTTGATTCAATAAAAAGGAGGCCACGTCGGGGGATAAAGGGCTGTTAAAGGTTTAGTCAGACTTTTAAGTACTTTTACTTAATGATGGTCTTTCCATATTCACAATCTGAACATCCTTAAGATAATGCAATGTATGAACAATGGAATCAATCCAGTTTTTGTTAAAGGTTAGTAAAAAATTAGGAAACGAATTCTTATCTGGGTAGTTGTCCGAGACTCCTTGCGGCAACCAGGATGGAGTTTCTTTCTACATATAATTATCAATCCTCCAATTGTTTTCAGATTTTTCTTCACATATAAGCGAATTAAGGCATTTTCACATTACTAAAAAAAAGTCGATAAATAAGATATGAAACATGGCGTCGGTAAAAAATCATGAACTCACCCTTTTAATTTAAAAAATATTAATAATTCGTGCAACGTGACACGAAAATATAGTCTCCCGGGCGGAAAAGTAAAACTGTTTAATTATCATTTGGGGATGGCAGGTAGCATCAGCCATCCCAAATCATTACGTCCTCAACATCGCAAAAAGGAAAAAAGTGACATTTCTTCAACACAGAGCACACATTAAACCTTACAGTCAAAGATGAGATATATATTTCTTAATGTTTAAGTAGCAAAATATAATTGCTACAAAAGAAGGACTGACATGTATAAAATTTTCACATTCATAACATTGTCTTTTTTGTCCTGTGCCTACTCCATATGAAGACATGTGTGTTGTGTTGGTTTCATAATATTGTTAACATCATCGTCATGGATAAATCATATTGGGTCATAGCCTTCTTATTGTGTGGAACACTATGTACGCCGCTATCAGTCACTATCCAATCACCATCAGTTTATAAAACATTAAACGAATTGTGCAAATGAAAATATGTTAAAATTCATCACCCCGTTATATAAAATATAAGGAAAATGATAAAATGTTTACGACCTTATTAATTTAGTTCGCCTCGATTACCTTTATCGGCTTTGGATTAAAAGTTATATCTGGCGGTGTGCCAGAATGGGGATATCGTTTATATTGTCTGGAATGGGGAGAGATATTCTTCAGGTGGTTGGCATCTGAAAAGATTAATACCCCTTGTTTTCCTGTTTCGACATAGATAAAATCGCTTTTTTTGCTGTTGGATAAGGGTTCTATCGAATAGTTTAGTGTTTTCGTGATGGGCAGAAACATTTCGATAATAGATGTATTTCCGTCGTTTGCTCCATTACCCCAACGGGCCACCATTCTCGCACAAACTACTACATCCTAGCTGTCAGATTTAATAAGAGATAGTGTCATGCGGTGTTGCATCCAGATTGGGTATCCAGAGGTGCTTTCGCTCACATATATATCTTTTTAAATGTGATAGTTATGATGTCACGTTTTGTGCAGTTTGTAAGTAGCCGGTGGGCCATTGGGGAGATGTCGTGGCGGAGGGCAACGTGCCGGATATTAATGGCTGTTAGCAGTCACTAAGTAGCACTCATTGCTCCGTTGCCCCCTTCCATGCTAAAAAAAAAATTTTGATCGATCGTTTAAAGCGAACAATTCATGCTGATTCTATTTAATTGCGATGTAGTAATACAGATCCTTACAGATATGTATGCAATAAGCAATTAAATCATGAACCCGCTCTATGTATGTCAGCACTTTACAACAGCGTGTATCTTAATTCAGAGCTCGTTTAATCTGCACAGCTGTCACACACACAGCCGCGCCTCATTTACTTCCAGCAACACAAATAAACCAGGACATACAAAATACAAAGTAGGCGTTCTATTTCCTATTTCTCACGTTTTACTGTAAATGCTAGATGTAATAAAAATAATGATGGTAATGATAATATTTCATGAATGTCGTGATCAATCTATTTACTATTTCATCCTTCATATTCCTATTGCTATTCAAACTTCTAAGCGTATATTCTCACTTCTAATTTTGTATTCTTATTTCTTCTCCTATAGTCTTATTTCTAAGTTTATATTCTTATTTCTATTCTTATTCATACTTATACTACTTTTCGTTGCATATAGATTTCACTGAATATCTAAAATATCTAGTGTGGGTGATAGTACCATAATGTCACCTATGTTCCGTGAATGGTCTTCACCCTAGACGGCATAGAGATAGTCTTCCTTCGGGTTATGGTCGATCAGTAACTGTACTCAGAAGAAGTGTCAAAGTAACATAATATTATGGATTTCGATACCGGTTATTCCTGCATATTAAATGAAAAACAATGCAAGCACGAGTCGGACACACATACGAAGACTTCCATACCATTTTCTATTTAAAAAAAAAAACAAGAAAACATGCTTGTTCTATGGAAGGCACTTAAATTTATTCAATTTTTTTAATTTGGTCCTTACATATGAAATTGCCGTTTTTCGTACTGGCCATTTTAATCACGAATTTCTCCTCTTTGATAAAGAATCCCAACTTCAACTTTTTGCACAGCAAGTTACGCGTATATTTGTGCTGCGATGGCCGTCATTGATTTCTTTTTTCTCTTCTGTTTTTTTTCTGTTTGCGTCAGACATTATACAAAACGGAAAATTTTAAATAAGCATTACTTACGAGTACAGTTCCGCCGTGGCACTAGTGCTGCGAAAACTACTCGAAGGCTGAATGATATGTGTGACGGTCGTGTTACGAAAGAATATATTTCGTTTTTTGTTCCGCGTTTCGTTCTGAAAATTTGGACCTACAGGAAGTTGATAATGAAGAGTTAAAGGCTACTGTGGAAGCGGATCCATCGCAAACCACGTACAAGTTAGCTGCGATCTTAGCGATAAAATTGTTTAATTCACTTGAAGTAAATCTGGAATTAAAAAGCTTGAAAGGTGGTCACCTCACGGACCTCAATGGACTGAAGCAAACAGGCAAACGCGCATCGACTGCTGCCTTACATTACTAACCGGCACAATAATGAAGATATTTGAAATAGAGTCCATTACCTGTGATGGAAAATGAATTCTTTACGTTAATCGGAAGCGCACAGCACAATGGTTGGATCCTGTCCCAAAAAAAGTTACTTGTAAGCGTTTGGTGCCAGTATTGTTCATTACAGTTTTCTCAAATCTGGCCAGACTATTGCGATTGATGTCTATTATCGATGTGTCATGATGAGAAAGCTAGCGGCTGAACAACCTAGGCTGGTCAGTCGCTCCACGCCACTGGTGTTTCTCAAAAACGCCATATTACACACTGTGCAACAGACGGCTACCAAATTAGAAGAGAAGAATTGGAAAGTCCAAGACATCCTCCATACTCCCCGGACCTTGCTTCAACAGATTACCATTTTTCCAAAATTTGGATAACTAACAGTCTAAATCGCCTGGAAAAATTTACTGAGTCCCGTCCTACTACTACTAGTTTTTTTTAGTAAAGTGATCATTAAACTGCCTGTGTGATGGCAAAAGTGCACAGAAAACAATGGTCCATGCTTCGATTAATTAAATATATTATATTAAAAAATATTCGACTTTTTGTTCCTCCCTTATAAAACGCCAATTTCACAAGCAAGGACCCAATATTTGTTGTTACAGTGGCAACAGATGTAATCCTCTTTAAAAGATCTAACTGTATATTCATGAGAGAGACAGTCGGACAGCGGAGGAGAGGAAAATAGAGATCCCGTGTCTATTCTATGGGCAAGGAAGCCTAAAAATCCAGCTGCTTAACATATAATTTAATGTACCATGTGTCGTTCACGATATCAGGGCAAATCTAACAACGAATGACATGTCAAAACATATCTAGCCAATTAGGCTGTGGCAAGGGGCAAAAACCTGCGTAACCACAACACATACACTCGAAAACTAATACTCTCAAACATTACAGCTGTCGTAGTGTAGCACATGGTCGTAGCTGCGTAGCTATGCTACGAGGGAGCGTAGCCTCACCACAAATAATTTTGCCACATCTAACACCACTGAAGAAGTATTTACTAGAAAAAAAAGATACACTTAATGATTGTCTCTCTAAGTAATTTCTGGCTTATATCAGACATAATTGTGTTAATAATAAAGATAAGGCACTTAATGCGCCTTGACACGGCCTCCGGAAAAAAGGAGTCGGTAAATATTGTAACACATTTCTATTGTACAATTTTAGTCAAGGAGTAGTGTCATGCTGTACTGCAGCGGAATCGGACTGGCACATCCGGGGAGGTACCAGTCGCTCACACGATACCGATGGGAAGTGACATTTTCGGTGTCGCGTTTTGAGCCGTTACTGAGTAGCCTGTGACCCATCCCAGGGGAAGAGGAAGCTAGGTATATACTGTAAAAATAACTATAAAAAATACATTGTTCTTTGTGCTGTGGGTTACGGTCTCCAGTTCAGGATATGGTGGATAGAGTATGGATGGTGTAAAATAATTAATATTTTATTCTGTTCTTTTCGGTTCGTTCAGTTTGGTTCGGCTTAGTTCGGTTTGGTTCAATTTGGTTTCAGTTCGGTTTGGTTCGGTTCTTTTCGGTTCGGTTTTGAAAAACAAATAATTTTTAAATATAACATTAAGGTACATCTTTAGAATAAGAAAAAGTTTCCTTAATAATTTTATACTGAATGGCACGCGGAACACAATTCAAACAAAGATCTGCATCGAACATTACGTACCTAGACACCCTTTGAACGAAGAAGCTCGCTGTGTGATATCGTTTGCCGCTTTGAAATGATCTTTCCTCCTCCAAACTCCAGCTAGGTTAGGTGTACATACACATGATTAGTTAATACTAGGTACTTCTAAACGATCAAATACATCGATTACCTCATTTTATTAACATTATACACATTTAGCTATTAAAAACTCTATGCACGATATTCATTGAGTACATTATTCAATGCAAGTGGATCGTGACTTTGACCTACGGCGCTCTGTGGTGGGAGGCTTAATTATGTCCAGCTGTGGACGTCGTCCGGAAGATGATGAAGGATGATGTTTTTTTTTTATTTATCTCTTTTGGCTGGGATAGTTGCAACGCAGATATAAGAGAGTGTGTAGTGTCTGAGGACGACGACGTGGTACTGATTTCGATCTACAGTCTGGACGAGAGAAAGGTTGATTGTTAGGAGTTAGTGGTGTCAGTAAATGTAGGATATTGATAGGCACCTCTCGTATGGGAATACCTCGCCTAATCTAAGTCGTCTTGTACGGATTTAATAAATGACATAATAATAAATAAAGAAATATTTTGTAAAATACCATTGCCTTACAATTGCATTAGTCTGCACGACCGGGAAGGTACACCTTGACGACACCACATAGTGTCAGTACGTAAGCCGTGTGTAATAGTCCAGCGTCATATTTGGGGGAAAGGGCGGCGGGCTGTGCGAACATGACCTCTCTTATGAACGGTGGATAATGAAGGCGGCTGTAGTTACCAAAATGTCCCGAGTGAATGTCCGTAAAGCAAATGCGGTAACCTGGTAGCGAACCCATCACCAGGTAACTGCGCTAACCAACCCAAATAAACCAAAATAATAAAAAGTTAAAAGGACAAATTGACATAAAACATTATTAAGTTATCGTTTTCTTATACACTCATGGAGCGATCACAAGACATTGTACAATCTCATTTACAATTCCAGTCTTGCTAGACAGGACTCTTCACATTAGTGGCTGTATAGGGACGCCCACAGCTATGCTGCAATATTATCCAGTATAATAACAGAAATATCTCTTTGTATTCGAAGAATCTCTAAAGAATATTATCGCCTATACACAGGGACATTTTGCCGGCTAGATGTCTTGTGTTGAACTTATCTTATCATTGTTAGGTATGTTTATTGTTATGTAAGAACTGGGGATATCTCTTGTACCAAACTTGATTTATTTTATTACATAAAACACCAGTCTTTTGAATACTACGAGCGTAATAATTATTATTAAAATTAGGTAAAGATAAGTTGTTAGTATATGGAACTGTTGTGTGGCATTGCAGGGGAATTGGGCCTGATTGGGAAACCACCTACGGCTTACAAGACACCGCCGCAAAGTGGTAGCTTATGCTGTCGTGTTTTAGGCGACTTGTGAGTTTCCTGTGGCCCATCAGACAGGAGAAGACAAGGAAAGCCCACCGTCGGCATAATTGTGCTCAAATTTATAGTAATTCGAAGTCTTATATAAACTATTGATTGCTGGATACTGCTTAGAATTAACACTCGACATTTGACAAGAATAGTGTAAGAGTGCAGACGAGTGATCGGAGTCTTCTGGTGACGCCAAATGTACATCGATGTATAAGTTTTCCAGTTTCAGTTACTCCCTCAGTATTGCCCTCTAATGTATCACTTATATAATACACGATACGGACCAGTATAGCTGTCAGTTTGGGTCGACATCGTAAAAGATCACCATCCGCACCGGTCTTGCTCGCCTGAATCGGAAACAATTCAGCAATTACCTCACAAAATTTGTTGACTTGAGTCATATTTCATAGCAAATCACTCGGTTTACGAGCGAAGTTTACAACGCTTCATCCAGAGCCGTGATTTATTTATTTCTCCACCAATAAAATACTGTATTTATTGTTCTCTCCCAGCACCCTGGCCGCCCCCGCCGGGGTCATATATTATTCGAGGAAACCGCGGCGCGTGTGCTCGGCATACCTATGTGATAGGACCTCTGACGACTCAATTCGCATAGCATCCGAAAATAAACCGGCATATTATCATATCATTATGTTATATGATGTAGTATCATTACTACGTTGCAACCGAAAGGGGGGCCTAATAACAGAGGAGCTATCCCTTTTTATTGACGTGGGGAAACGGAATTACGCGCCTTCGCTGGCCCTAGGTTGGGTCCAGCGGTGTGTGGGGCTCGCGGCACATTATATTGCCGGATACCCATAGCGAGTGCCACCATCAGTGCCACCTTTGGTTAGGTGCCCCGGAACAAAAATCATCAGGGCACCTCGACGGCCCCCTAAGGGACTGACTTCATCTCCACAGATGGGATTGTATCCACACTAAAGGACAACCCTCCCACTTTGGGACAATGGTGTGAGGTTCTTCCCATCCTCACCCCTTGCCTCGTGTGCAAAAGCGCCACCCCCTTTTGGTCTTTTGTCCCCTCTCCTTATAAGAGTAAATCGTCTAATGCCTAATGGAATCACATTTCATAATCGACAGTTTGGCTTTACCATCGGACGATCTAAACCAGATGCCGCTATCTTAATCTATCTCTTGACATATCGATTGCGCGTCGCCTGGTGGCTAATGCTACTTCTTAAATTAAGAAACAAGCGCTGTTACTCAAATATTTACTCCTTGATATATTCCTACTTCATGAACGGCGCAACTAAACTGCAGCTCTGTCACTTTTCATATGATTTTCACTGACTTCACTGAATAGTTTCACTCGAAACTACCCACGGGGCTCAGTACTATCTCCATACTTGTGTAATTTAGAATTCGACGACTAGTTTTCCTTGCACTGTGTCCGTTATTAGGATACGCGGACGATACACTTTTGATAGTACAAGGTAACTCGCGATCTGAAATTGAAGTTTAGTCAACCATCTGTCTCAGTTTGATATCGACCTGGGGGAAAAGAAACCGATCAGAGTTCGCACCCCAGACTTTGCTTTGCAACTATTATTGAAAGGTTGCTTCTAATCCATTCCATGCATTAAATTTAATAACATATCAGTTAAACGTATATAAACATAATAAAATAAACATTTAGGACTCATATTAGAAAATTAATTCACCTTTTTAGAACACATTATACAAAAAATAGGATTCTATGCAAAAATGGAGAAAAGGCAAAACGTTATCTTTATGCTTTTACTAATATCTCAACCACGGCCTGGGGTCTCTCTTTTAAGACATAAAAAATAATATATACCGCGACGTACCTTGGGAGCATTTTCAGTGGGTCACCTGTCTGGGCAGATAGGGCAACCATAGGCACGGCGCGACGTAAATTGCTCTAGAGTCAAAGAATTTCTTTAATAATTTTATGTAAAACCTACCACACTGTTAACACGGAGGCTCTACCCGTTCTTGCCAGAGCACTGCCAGTAGACTTAGAAATTCAACGCCGCACAACCATGTATTATCACTCAAAGAATCTCTCCAACCTTATTTTATAAGACCAAAAGACAGACATAAGATAAACAGGCTATTTTGCCCAATAGCAGTCACTACTCAAAACCTATTTAACGAATGGCAGACGCGATCGTTGAAACTCTGGCTAGAAATCAATCACTGCGTTACACATTCCTTACCGGCCACGGCAACTTTAAAAGCAAACTTTTCGGCTTTATACTAGTGGCTTCACCTCTATATGATTGCTCCACAGAAGGTAACGAATACGAACAAACAGCACGTCACATCATTTGGGAGTGTAGTCTTTGGTATAATGAGCGAACCATGATGTTGGACGGTATCCGTAGTGTGAACGGCGTAATTTACTACGGCGATCTCGTGGATAGCGTGGGGAACAAACGTATTTGCCACAACTATTATTGGCAAAATACAATTTTAACTAAGTCATAACAACATCTTAAGTGATAGCAAATAAATATCAATTAGTCAATCACTTTGTACTAGGACTCTTTATCTCCATGGTGCATAGCGGTTGGGCCTCACCTAATTGGCTTTTCTTTGTCTTTCTTTTGTTCTTCTTTGACCGTCTTCTTTTATTACTTTTTCCTATTTCTTTTTCTTTTACAATCTTGTACTGTCCTCGCTTTAATTAGGGAGGGAAACTGGAATTATTTCCAACTCCTCCAATTTTCTTCTGATTAAATTCGTTGCGGGTTCCAAGACAGTTTTATTGGGAAAGAGTGACATATAGTGGGAAAGAGTGACCAAGCCCAATTTATAAAAAAAAATAGTACAAAGAGCGGCTAATCTTGCTGCTTTTTAGTCCCTCCTTATAAGAGTAATACAAGGAGCACCCACTTCCTTGGTTCAATTGGCTTCGCCCTAGGTCTGGGTTCACCCCAGGCTACTGAGCCCCAGCGCCACGACAAGGCTTGACCCTTGGTGGACTCCAGCCTATATTTAAAAATAAAGGAAGCGTGTTTCTCTATTTTTAAACAGTGGGTCAACTTAAATTGTCTTGTAAATATTATTCACTGAGGAATATTATGGCAACTGACGTTAAATGCAACTGCGTTATAGAGCTACAAGGCGTTATCACCTCGAAAAGAATTTTGAAATACTACCCACAGTTGACAACGTGATCGCGTAATATAACAAAAAAAGACTACAGCCGAATCATTAAAACAAGATACTGATTTCATACTGAAAAGTCCTTGACATAAAGATGCATTGTTGGTAAGTCAACCTTACGAGTATAATTTTAAATTCCTTCTAAAAAGTGCATAATTTGACATGCCCACAGCTTGAAGACAAAAGTCTTCATCCAATGCGTTCTCCCCGTGATGACCTACGGGGCCGGAGCATGGCCTCTTAATGTAGGACTGGTCCGCAAGTTTGCGGTAGCTCAACGGGCTATTGAACGTTCTATGTTGAATATTTCTGTGTCCGACAAAATTCGTAACGAAGTCATAAGGCAGAGAATTAAGTATCCGATATCACGCGACCAATGAGCTCGCCGAAGTGGCAGTGGGCTGATCGCACACTAAGAAGAACCGACGGCAGATAGCCAGTAAAGTTCTGGAGTGGAGGCCGCGTTTAGGAAAACGAAGTGTTTGTCGACCGTTTACCAGGTGGGAAGTCGTTCCCTGTGTAGTAGCCGATCCGGGATGGATGCGATCATTGAGACAGGCCTATGTCCAGCAGTGGACCAAAAAGGGCTGATAATGATGATGATAATTTGACGCATGTACATCTTTTATACGGACGGCTCTGAGACGCTGACCGTTTATCTCGTATGTTTGTAAATTAATAAGCCGAATCTTCTGCTGATTTGAAATCGGTTTAAAAGAAGTATTGGAATTACCGACGTAACATTACCAATCAGGCTTACCACGAAGATACAAAATGCCGTGCTCTCAGAAGTTTAGCCGACGTCTTACAATTGCATTTTTACATGTCGCTGTTTCTTTGTGAAAACATTGTGTACTTGTACAATCCATCCAAGAACGGGACATATTTTTCGAGTAAGAATGTCGATAATTATTGTGTGAAATGTACCTTGTGTGTTCGGACATTGACGAATTTTGTTTTCTTTTTGTCAGTTCACCCATGACCATGGTTGCTGTAAGGCTTTTGAAATGTAGGGCTAGTTCAATAATTAAATAAACCGCAATAAAATCCGTAAAAGTAGTTTCATTGTAATGAGTAGTATTCGCGTAAACTTAAGACAACAATAATGTGCGCCGCTGTTTGCCCTGCACCTTGCAAGGGTCCATTGTTGGATCCAGGTCTTCTCCTCGCACAACAACAACAAGAACAACAAATATTCACTCCAAATTGCGGGGCCGGCAGAAGGATATTATCGTAAGTCATGATCCCGATATGCATGTCTTGCGTCCTCAAGAGTCATACATTTCTTCATAAAAGCGAGTCGTTTCCAAAGAATCTAGACTCCACTTTCAGGCAGTTCTCAATTAATATGATTATAGTATATCAGTGTTGTCTTCCCCGATCCACATTCACAGAAATAATAATCAAAATCAGGCAAGAAAAAAATAATAACATTCCACTTTGTCTGTGTGTCATTCTAAGACAAACTTCACAATGAAGTCGCTGCTTCGAAGTTTTGCAGACGTATAGCAATATTATATTACTTCTGTACCTTTTGCCAATGTTGCGTATTCCGTTCTAGTTTCCCCGCAATCCGCGGTACACTTTCAGGTACACGAAACATATTTTACATAATTCCGTCTCATCTCCCGGGACAGTATATACGGGACGTTATTTTCTCGGCATCTGTGCTCTGTTTCTCTATTTTTATTGTTACGTCAGCAACACTAAATGGAAAATAAAGCACGAAATATATTGCGCAAAGAAGCTACGGCTTTGGCGGTAAATGGCGTAACGTACGAAATATGTTTATAATAATATTCTTCATTTATTCTTCCTCTTTTATCTCTAACCTCTTTTTTTTTTGTTCATTTTAAGGGGAAATGGATTTATGCACTGTTATCGGTCCTGGGTTGACGATGACCGTGGGATTCACAGTTGAACCAAATACATGGCACCAAACTTTAGTTGTCAGTTGTGAAAGAACAACAATTACCTCCATACTTCTAATATTTTATTCTGATTAAATTCGCTGCGGGTCCCGAGGCAGTTCTTAGCATTCCTTCGGGCTCCATGCGACCATATCTAAGGGTCACAAGTAGTGGTCGCTGTCGATCCTGGAGACACTGGAGTGGCAGTGATGTTAAAGTGTGGTGGGCCACGACGGATTAAAAAAAAAACAACAACACATCCTCACGTCAGCTCTCTAATAGCGGAGAAGTAAATAAATAAAAAACCATGGTCATCTATGGTGAAATAAATAAACAAGGAAATAATCATAGTCATATAAAATAATCATAGTCATATAAAATAATCATAGTCATATAAAATAATCATAGTCATATAAAATAATCATACTCGTCTATGATTATTTTATTTATTTCACCCCCATTACGGAGCTGACGCTATGATATTTCGTTGCTTTATTTAATCATGCATAGCCCACCACACTTTACTACTGCTGCTGCTCCTGTGTCTCCTGGATCGACAGCGTTCCTGTTACCAGTTCCAAATAAAATCTTTGCTCTGTGGGACGTCGTTAACAGCTCGTAATGATAGCGAGAGGATAGTTAACTGAATCAATAAACGACGCAGTTAGTAAATCAGTTGATTTAACTGGAACAGTCAACTGTAACATCTGTCGTTAGTTGCGATTGAACTTTACTTTAGACTAACTGATCCGAAAAGTTCATTGGCGTTTTTTATTCGATTGAGTTTCGCCTTTTTTTTTTTGTTGGCGTCCGGTGTTGTGTGGGTCTCTCAGCACATTATTGGCATACCGAATACTCACAAAGTCCACCACGAGTGCTATCAGTGCCGCCTTTGTTGAGGTGCCTCGGAGTCACAAATCATCATGGCACCTCGACGGCAAGTCAGCCACCTAAGGGACCGACGCCACCTCCACAGATTAGATTGTTCCGCACCGATTGAGTTTCACGTACTTCGCTAAGGTTACTTATACAATACTTATCTTATATATAAAACAAAGTCCTTAAAAACTTTATGTCTATTATGTATATGATTGATTTTCTCAAAATTTACTCATATAATTTACTCATACATCCTAAAAGTATTTATACTAAACTTGCCACGTACAATGGTATTATTTCCAATTGTATTAATTCATTGTATTGGTCTATTTTTATTTCAAAAAAAAAAAACAAACGACAAACGCTGATAAATTTTATTAAAGTAATAAGTATAAGAGATATAACATGTCTTAATGAACCATTGGAATAAGTAAGTATGATATTTGCACTTTTTGCAAAACAATTTTCTCTGTTTTAAAAGAGAATTAAAATAAATTACACAGTTTCGTTCTATGAAATTACATATAACTTCAAGGAAACGCTCGGAGTATTATTAAATTACGCTGCGCTCACGCTTTAAATGTTTATCTACAAAAATAAACATTTGATATTACTGTAATAGCAATGAATACTTATTTGTCCGACTGTAACAACATCTGCTTGTAAAGACTGTTAAGGAATACGGTCGTGGTATAAAATAGTCATTCACCTCGTCGGGGAGTCTGTAAGGAGCTAGCGTAATTGCGCTATTATTTGTATATTCTGCGTAAGGCGTTGGGTCATATTGTGCAATTTTAATACCAAATTTAATATTGCTCACTTCAAGCGACTTAAATTACTACAAAACAAAGCGACATAAATTTCTGTCTTTCTTAATGCATATGGGGGCGAACAAGCATGCGGAGTCTCTTAATGACTACCCACTGTTATATATTATGTGTGTAGGGCAAAGAAAATCCAATAACTGCACGGTGACAGGAGGTGACACGGTGAGGACAGGTCACTTTACTGTAATATAATATCATGCAAATGAGAGGTACCTCCCTGGTCGTGCCGGTAAAATTCGGCTGCAATGTAGCATGGCACTACCTCTTATTTTCTTAATAGGCATTAAAAACATAGAATTTGTTAAGAAGTATTGGGAAACTTTGATTTTCGTAACAGGTATTAGGAATCTTGGAGTTTTATAATATGTATTGGGAAGACAGTTCCATGCTGCGGAGGAGGTAGTGTCATGTACCATGCATACTCCTACATCCTCCTATTACAACGGAATTGGACCGGCACGACCGCGGAAGTAACTCTCGGTCACTTGATACCGGCGTAAAGTGACAGCGTCACTGTCGGGTTCCGTGCGGTTTGTGAGTAGCCAGTGGTCCTACGTAAGAATCATGCGAAAGTATGGACTTTCGACTTTTTTATTTTTTATGACTACCGACGCCCATGGGGGCGTCGGTAGTCATAAAAAATATCCATCTTCCTGTGCCCCTTCTACACCTCTATAATAACCATTACCGATAAACATGCACCACAACATTAGAATCCGCGTAAACACATAACTTCGTTAATGACAAAAGCTCCTCAGTCAACGCGGACTAAAAGCTTATTAAACTTTCAGATGAGCTTAATCCATTTCAAACTTGCACTAGTTTAACTTCGGATAGATTAGTTATCTTATTTCAAACGGTTCTGTCATTACAATTGTATAACGCATTAGAGGATTTCTAAAAGATTATTAGGTAGTATGATTTCTGCATGACGTGTAAGGCCGTGCTGCCCAATAATTAACATGCGTTAGGATATACCCACCTCGTGTAGGTGGTATTCGTACAAATGTAAAATAATACTAAGATAATTTTTCCGCTTAGGCTGTATCAGGAAATACAACTACACTGTCGCGTTTCGTGCGGTTTGTGAGTAGCCGGTGGCCCATTTGAACACATCGGCATAGTAATTATGTGGTTATTCATGGGCGTCGGTAGTTGGAAAAATATACATACACGCGTGTACATACGCTCAAAAATGTTTGTACTGCTTCCGACGTGGTTGACTAAAAAGGCGGAATAATTCTTGATAATCATTGACAATGATGAAGTAATAGGTAGTACGTAACATGTTTACTATCGCGACATTTATAAATCGACTTCTACTTATAAAATTGAATGAGAAAAACGGGAAATATATTCCAAGTACGACCTTTTTCTGTGTGGACGTATAAACAACTTTATCGTGTGAGACGTAAGGTGTGTTATAGCAATTTCTACGCGTGAAAATACCTACATCTCTACGATTTTTGGTCAAATTGTTTGTTATAGTGTTTTCCTACAGATCGGCGGGCTTTTTTTCTAAACATTGAGCAATATGTGTACATTATTGATTCCGAGCCAATAAAATTACGTTTATTTTCGCTGGATTCGATTTATTGGAGGTTTTGGATACCCCGCGCTTGCTTGCTGCTTGGACTGAAGAAAAGATATTATAGACACATTTGTATTAATACTTTATTGAAAAAATAGGGGAATAAATTGGGTATCTGATACTACATTCACCCCTTTTTTCCTATGCATCTTATAAAATTTCAAGAAGAAACTTTGATAACCTGATTCTCTGAAATAAATCCAGCTTTTTCCAAGACATCTTGTATTCAGAGATGGACGGGTACTACGGATATGGTAAATGGAATAACTAGGTTTCGAAAAAGTAGTTTCATCCATGAGAGTACAAAAGTAGATTTCGCCACTATCTGCAAGGTTTTAATAGCTCAAGTAAGAAATGGGGACGTCACGAAAATTGTGTGGAGCCTCACTACGAGTTCAGATAAACACAATAAGCAACATGAAAAAAAGCGTGTTTTGTGATTACAATAAAACTATCTTTACGGATTTTATAGCGGTTTATTAAATTATTTATGTAGCCAGACGTCTTTATAACTTCAGACACGTCGGGCTACATAAATAATTTAATAAACCGCGATAAAATCAGTAAAAATAGTTTTATTGTAATGACTAACATTCGCGTAAACTTAAGACATCATTACGTGTTTTTGTGACAAAAACTGTTATTGTAATCAACATATTGATTACGTATGGTACATATATTTGCTAAGGGAACGTCTAAAGCATATACTTACGAGGGCTGATTGATAACTGGCCAAAACGACGAACTTAAATATAGTAGAGATGATAAGGATTCTGAACGCGTTTTTAACATGTTACACCAACATTTGCGAATGAAAAAGCTTTGCGCGCGATGGGTGCCGCGTTTGCTCACTATTAACCAAAAGCAACGTCGAGTGCACGATTCGCCGTATTTGGCACTGTTTAAGATACTAAAAAGATTATAAAAAAACTCGCTAGTTTTTCCGGCGTTATTTGATAGTACATGAAACATAGATACATCAATATACTTCTGAAACAAAAGAACAAACCAAGCAGTGGACTGAGAGCGGAAAACCTGCGCCGAAGAAAGCAAAAAAGGTTTTGTCTGCCGGCAAAGTGATGGCGACTGTTTTTTTAAATGCCATATAAAAACGATCTGGCCCCGTGCGACTTAATCCCGAATTATTGTCATTGTCGCCGTAGACGAGTATTTTGAGGGATTACATAAATCACTTTATCAAACTGGTATAACGGCATTGGAGAAGAGCTGGACTAAATGCTTCGAGGTGGAAGGAAAGTCCGTTGAAAAATAAAATAGTTTTAAATAGATTATTAAAGTTTTTCTTTGTCGTTTCGGATACTTATCAATCACCCCTCGTATATTATACTTTGATATTTTTGATTCCTAATTTGAATCAAAATATTTTTATTTTTAATAGAAATACAATTTTAATACGAAAAAAGCGTTGCTGTACTACCGCGACCTCCGCCTCTTGCTCACCACCTTAAAGGTGATGGCTCTGCTAACAAGTTTCTTGAAGTTTGTGAGTACACATGACCCAGTGGGAGAAGGGCAACGCCTTTGAACAACCACTAACCATGTGGATCCAATTGCTCGTTCGTCCCCATATACTATAAAAAGAATCTCTCTCTCTCTCTCTCACTCTCTCACTCTCTCTCTCTCTCTCTCTATGTGGTAGTGAACAAACAACGGCCAATGAAAACGCACATACATTATAGTATGTACATTGACTTTCAAATGTCATGCGCTGTCCGCGGCCAGGGTTTTATCACTGCATATGCGATGATTTATGCGTGCGTCTGGTTTGTTTTACCGCAGAAATAACATTGTGTGGTGGATAACAGCGGGATAAATGTATGATCGGTGTAGAATATGTGTGGTGTTTTATTTTAGGCATAGAGGGGAAAACGAGTAGCCGGTGCCGCTTCAAGACTAACCGTATCTATAAACAACGTTATGTTCAATCTCAAATGGGCCACCGGCTACTCACAAGCCACAGGAACATCAACGACACAGCTGTCACTCTAGGGCTGTGTCACGGAGCGAGAAGTACATTAACGTGCTGATCTGTCTCGGCCCCTGAGCGACTCAAGGTGCACTCTCATAGACTCGAGCATCCTCAAGGTGCACTCTCATAGACTCGAGCATCCTCAAGGTGCACTCTCATAGACTCGAGCATCCTCAAGGTGCACTCTCATAGACTCGAGCATCCTCATAGGCCACAGCACAAAGATCATTGCACCTGAATTGGGTCGGCGCGACCTAGGAAGTAACCCACACCCACATGATACGGCCGCAAAGTAACTAGCTGCAAAATTTTGTGCGGTTTGACATTTTCTGGTGGCCCCTAGAAAATGAGGAAAGGAAGGTATCGACGCGCTTGCATAGAATTATGCGGATGGTTCTGAGCGACGGAAATTATGAAAACGCTCTGATTGATCCTTAGCCTCCTGTACATTAAAACATTGAATGATAATATTTATGAACCACCATCAGCTTTAGGAAGAGGTAGTTCTATTCTGCATAGGAGGACGTAGTGCCATCCATGGTGCATGACGCTACATCCTCTTATGCAAAGGAATTGGGCCGGCACGACCGGGGAGGTACCTCTCCCTCACTTAATACCATCGTAAAATGATACCTGCGGTGTCACGTTTCGATCGGTTTGTGAGTAGCCAGTGGCCCATTGGGGGGGAGGAGGGCAACATATCGGTATACTAATTATGCGGATCGCTCGTTTGCCCCCTATTCAATAAACAAAACACCAGTCTACGATTTTTGGGTTTTTGTTTTCCCTGTCAACATGTAAGAGATAATGCTAGGTGACAATGGTAGGAGAGGTACCTCTCAGCTCTCGCTCTATGTGGGAGTATACGGATCGCATTTTTGTGGCTTGTGACTCTCCAGTAGTCCTTCAGTGGATGATTTTATTGGTGTCAGTAGGCACCCAACGTCTCCGACTTCTCCTTTGCCGACTTATCTAACAAATCGTGAAATCTCAGAAACTATAACACCACAGTCTTAAAACATGGCAGGTATACGTCCGCAAAAACATATTTTACAAAATTCCACCCCTACTACCCCCTTGGAGGTGGAGAACGTTAAAACCTTAAGGTACTGTTATATATGGTGTGACCTTGTGTTTTACGTTAAAATTGCTTCATGTATGGCACTTCGTTCTCTCTGCCTATCCCATTAGGGAGCTGGCGTGAAGATGTGTCGTTGTTGTTTCATGTTGGTGTCAAAGTTTTTGTCAATATTTATCTAAGTCCGTTCAGTAACCTTTACACAAGAACTTTCACATTTGTAATGTTAATAGATTTAAGAGAAAATCAAGGGTTTAAAATAGTAACGGCACGGTAAGTTTATTCGTGGGCTTGCAAATCAATACTCTATTTCAATCTGGTGCATCGTCAGTATAAAGTTTGTGAACTGTAGCGAGTTCAGCGCATCGGAGAGTTCGGTCCTGCAACGGTCCCAGCTCAGGCGTAAACTTGGGCTGAGCTGGAGAAGTCGTATTTCAATATCACAGTTAGCGCCGAGTTGCATTTATAACTGAAATCATTTTCTAGTCTACACTAGTATTAGGAATACTGTTTTTTGCTGTTTCCATATGTTAGTAGTGCGTGGGAGGAATTGCGCTTAAAGCGTGAGCTTAGTGGACTTTCGAGCATCGAGATGGTGTCGGTGAAATTTTTTTTTTTTTTGTAACGTGCGGAAAATTTAATGAAATTCAAGTGCCGTCATACCTAACGTGTCCGAATAATTCCGCGGACCACTCCCCGTGATGATGCGGATTATTATGCTGATATCGGAGATGCATAAATACCTATCTGTCAGGTGTATCCCGCTGTTTCATACGCAGATCTCTTCGACTCCGTGGATACATCGAAAATAGGAGTACTTTACGATTCTCTAACCTACCGAATATATACCACAAGATTTTATAAGAAAAACGATCGGTCCGTTTTGGCAGAATTCGGTCACACTCACTGTGACACCTGCATCATGTGTACCTGCACACGCTAGGACAGCGCATTCTCAGTGATGAAGTCAGGAAAAACACCGATCAAGCGCGAGTAATACTCGCACACCGAGGGTTCCGTGCGTTACTGGACGTACGAGCTTTGTATTTTTAAAACCTCCAACCGTTCATCTCTCCGGACAGACAAACAAAAGCACATACGGACAACAAAGTGATCACATATGGGTTCATTTTCTTCCTTTTAAGGTACCCAAAAAATAAAAAGAATCACTATTTTATGAGATAGTAGATATGAAAATGTATAAAGACTTTATAAGCAAGCGATCTGAAACTTTTTATAGAATAATCGAATAAGTGGATAAATAGCGTTACGTAGAGACATTCGTATAATTGTTACACAGATACGTCATCCTCCTTCAAAGGGGCCATAGAAAAATCGGCCGTTAAGAGGACTTGCCGGTCCGACGGCTCACAAAACGAACGAAACGCGACGGCGTAGTTGTCACTTCACGACGGTATCATATACATACGGCATTACGAGTGGTACCTCCCGGGTCATGACAATCATTTTGGCTGTAATGGAGCATGACACTACCTCTTAAGGTAGAAAAATTTGGCGCGGCCCCTTAATCTTATCTTTAATATATTTTTGTAAGAGGAAATGCCATTGGAAATGAATTTGGAAATGAAATTGGAAAATACAGTCATATGAGTGTAGTGCGTATATAACCTTTAGCCGCCGGCTCCTCACGCCGGCAAAATCGCAGAGGTGCCTCTCACTCACATGATACCACCTTAATGTGACAGCTATGGTGTAGCCTTTCATACGGTGTGCAAGTCACCGATGGTCTATTAGGTGAGAAATGTATGCGGATGTGTTTATAAACGTCGCCTCTGTCTGATTTCTCTGAAAAATACTGGAACTAATAATAATTCCATATAAAAGCAACAACAGTAACAACAGACAATCTCGTCTGCTTCACAGTGGAGTAGGCAGAGAGAACGGCCACACATCACTATCCTTACCCGCCTGCCCCGCTTCCTCCACATTCATTACTATCTTCATACAAACATGCTGTTCGCGAAGATTCAGATTCCATTGCGGACAGATTGATAAAGTAGTTTTAAATCGGTTACAATCAAAGGAGTCGCTACGTTCGTAACCGTGTCAAAACTACTTTATTAATTTGTCTGCAATGCTACATGGCGTAGCTTCCCTCTTATCACACGGTGAAGATAATAGAGCCTTAATGGAATAACTTCGCAGTGCTTTCTGTTTCAATTAGCAAAGTTGCGGACTCTGTCGGATTGATTCATTAGTTAGGATAGCGGATTAGGTTGGTCAGACCAAATTTCATTTGATATGACCAAATCCGTGAAGTCGGTGCTAGAGAAATATCGATAATGATAGATGAATAGGGCTGAGATTTAGCCAAATGCATCAGGAGAGCTATGTTTTGACGTCTGTACTTCTCTAAATTTCTTACTAAACGGCGGTAATCCTAAATTCCTATTAATAATAAGATATGGGCATACAATTTAGTAGTGTAGCTTAAAAGGGCTTCTGAAGAGCTATCGAACACCATATGACTAAGTCAGTTGGGGCCGAAACGTAAAACGTTGAACGTGCTCGAGCATATAAATGACGGCGCTAAACAGTAAATTTCACAAAACTTAACAATTTAATGAGTCACATATAAACAGTTCATATGTTATATGTTTTGTGATCATTTATTTCGAGCGTATGTGTGTATATATTTACTTATGTGTGTATGTGTGTATATATTTACTTATGTGTGTATGTGTGTATATATTTACTTATGTGTGTATGTAAATTTCTGTGTTCACAGTCTGAACGACTTGACGAATTTTAATGAGGTGTTGCTAGGCTCGCCTTGATGAAGGTGAATCCGGGGAAAATTTTATGTCTTTCAAGAATTAGATGTTAGTTTATTATTCAATGGTGTGAAAATGAATGCCTATACCAATTTTTTACCTTGAAGCTAAAATGATTTTAAGCTAAACGTCTGCTTTGTGTTTTCAATTTCTCATAATAGTCCGTAGTCAGATGGCGGTGTTACGCTGCTACGAATATGTTCAGCCCACGGTCCCGCAGCTGACTTCATTGACTGACATCATTACGCATTGACTCGCATTGACTGACATTGACGCCCCATTGGAATAGGAGAAGGAGGGAACAGGGAGTGCACTTGTTCCTGCTCGCATACACTTGTGCATTATAACAGGGCCTGTGCAGTTGGCTGGTCTCTATAGAGATGGCCATGACCGAAATTAGTATGGTTAGGACTCCATAATTAAGATTATGGTTTAAGCTTCAATGTATCTAAGCGTAACAGGAATTGATCTCTTAAGTTTACGCGAATGTTGCTTATTACAATAAAACTAATTTCACTGATTTTGTCGCGGCTTATTTAATTTCAGAATATTTGTTGTCATGTCAAGCAATGCCTTGAGTGTTAAAATTAGGAACTGAAGCGTGTCAAAAAGGCGGACAATGATAATGATATGAAATTAAAAAAAAAATAATGATATGAATAGAGTAATATTTCAATAAGGCGAGTTTTATTGAATATCGTATAACAGGGAAATATTTCTTGTGCAAACTTCATTCAGCCGTATTCAATCCTGCTAATCGTTGACCTGCCACAAACTAAAAAAGGCCCTGTTTTTGAAAATGGCTTTTGAAAAAAGCAGTAATGAAATACGGCGATTTAGACAATACGACTGCGAGAGTGTCACGCCAAGCTTTTCAATTTGTTGTTTCATTGACAACACAAATGTTTTAATTGTGTACCGATTCGTTTGTATATACCAAGCTGAACTATTGGTTAATCTGCAATGGCAACAGTTTTTCCTTCACACCGCCACTGCTGGAAAGCAATTACTCTGCTAATATGGGACAGTTTGCGCAATAAATCTGTATTGATTGGACAAACTGTCCGACTGAGACTAGTGAAATCCTTCACCTCTGCTTTTATTGAATCAAGAGACATGGAATATATCGCACAGTCTGATAATCAACCCACACCCACAGACAGTCACAAAATGGAGGTCTCAGTTTACTGACCTCAGATAAATTAATAAACCATGCGGTCCCTAGCCCCCAACCTCTAATTCGTAACAGTCACTCGAATATTATACTACTTGATTAATTGGCCAATATCTATTTCTATATCTATTAACCATTCCACTAGAATCTCTCCTCGTTTATATTTTTTTTATAGAATAGGGGGGCAAACAAGCAATCGAAGCCTTTTCACTGACGGCTGACGCCCATGAGCATCCAAATTATCATTACGACGATGCGTTGCCCTCCTTCGCCCCCTCCCCCAATGGGCCTCCGGCTACTCACAAACCACTCTAAATGCGACACTGAAGATATCAATTTACTGCGGTATTATGTGATCGAGGGGCACTTCACCGGTCGTGCCGGCCCAATTCCGTTGCACAGGAGGCAGGCTGTAGTGTCATGCACTATGCATGGCACTACCTCCTCCTATGCAGCATGGCACTACCTCTTCCTAAAGTATACCTATAGAGGAAGCGATCATTTGATACCTTTGGATAAGTAGCTGATGCCAAAGTGTGTCTACGTAACAAGATTACTGGACTGTCACAAGCCACAACAAACACACACCGCTTAAGAAATTAAGTTTCGTTCCAGTTAATATTTTTACATGTATAAACATGTGCACATACAAGCAATCGGAGCCAGCTTGGTGAAGTCGCCCATTAACCTCCACAAACGCAGAAGATTTGCCTTCCCTCACCCCACACCCCAAGAGGGCCACTCATAAAATACACGAAACAGGAGAGCAATGCTATCATTTTAAGGAGGGTGGGTGAGAAGTCCCCGACCGAAGAGAGACCACCCCGGTCGGGATCTGAGTTTGACAACTGTCTCTCCTGCCCGAAAACATTCGGATTTTTTTATAATATATGTGTACAAACAAAGATTCTATGCCTTTTTTTGCGACTACCAACTCTCATATACATCGGCATAATTACTATGCCGATACGTTGCCTTCCCTTCCTCCTCTCCTAAAGTGGGATCGTGGCTACTCACAAGCTGCACGAAACACGACAGCGAGGATGTCACTTTATGGCGGCATAACGTGAGCGAGAGGTACTTACCCCAGTAGTGTGGCTCAATTTCGCAGCAATGCAGCATGGCACTACCTCTTGCTTGAAAATAACGTTTAAATTTACTATTGAAATTACGTAATCATCATGATCGGCGGGCGGACGTCTACTTCTGCACATAGGACACCCCTCATGAACCACATAGGTTACGGTCACGAGCCACTATTATTCAGATTTGTTAAAAAAAAGCAATATTTTTAACTCCTTAGCAAGTAAATATTTATAACCAAGTATATTTGAAATAATAAATAAAAGTAACTGCAAGTAAACTGTCAGTTCCACAGAACCCGTGATTGAGAAAGTAACTGCAAGTAAACTGTCAGTTCCACAGAACCCGTGATTGAGAAAGTAACTGCAAGTAAACTGTCAGTTCCACAGAACCCGTGATTGAGAAAGATTCGGTGGGAGTCGTAACGATCCTCTTCAACTTTTATTTGAAAACCTCATTAAAATGTAATTTTTATTCCACTGCGGCTGACTTCAACATTCATATGCACTTGATTCATCAGGAATTAATATTGATTGTACGTATTGTTCCCCTTGTTTCAATACTAAAAGTTTATTCCAAATTATTGATTCATTAATTATCAGCGTTTGAGTATCGGGTGAGTGCTGTCGCGGGTCTAAAGTTTGAACATCAGTTTGGACGTCTGTTATTTAACTAGCGATCCGCCATTATGCTGAATAAACGAGGGCAAATTATACATTAAAACCTTCCTAAGGAATCGCTTTATTTAGGGATGGCAACTGCATGAAAATCTATTTAGTATTTTAAGAAAATGTGTACAGACAGACAGCTTTTGGGGACTTTGTTCCATGAGAAGTATAGGTTACACCAACACAATAGTCGTTAGAACATAACAATATATCACAGGTACAGAATACAACTGTACCTTGTAATAACATCGATTTAACACAATGAGCATTCCGCGAGGTTCTCGAACAATCCGTAACATTCCATCGGAATACCAACTCGTATTGAACGTCTTAACCTTGCCTTTTTGTTTCCAACCGGTCACCGTGACAACGGCGACTTGGGGTAAGTTTCATAAATGGGGCCAACGAGCATACGGGGACTGCCAAAATACTGACTGCTGAAAATATTAGCTATAGTTTATGGTCATGTCGTTTTCACTAATGGATAGAACCATTCCCGAGGAAAGTTTAGAGTATAATTTGTTGTCCAGCCCGTGTTTCCCTCGCGCAAAGCTGAAGCGGATCATTAGTAATGTAGATATTTGCATTTTCGCTTGAGTACCCTTGCAGCATTGCAGTTGAAACTGTTTGTGAATGACAGATTATTTCAACATGAAATAATCCGCATCTTGTGCGATTGGTGACACTTGAGGTCCATATGGATGGATGCAGTATTGATGCCTATCTAAATAACATATGCTTGTGTGAATTATGAGCAGTAGTCACTAAAAGACTTTCTACTCGTTTTTCCCAATATTCATTTCGGAATCCAAAGCAATAGCTACACTTCACATTCTCATTCTCTTTTTTCTTCTGATTTTATTATTTATGTTAACGGGTAGTAGACCGTCCACATGGTTGCAGTAAAGCTCCTAAAGCGTCACGTTAGTTACATGATTAAATAAATTTATTCCGACATTTTATCGCGACATTTTTGAGTAACGTTCCCGAAAACTTAAGACATCAATACTTTGACACTTTTAAGATGGGTAGGATGAAATCGTAGAAAATTTAAACATGCCACGTGAACCGTTACCGCTAAAACTACCATACGAACCAAAAAAAAAACTTTGAAATTTTTAGTAAGTTAACATAGACTAAAAGTATATATGTTAACATTAAGACGTGAAATTTTCCATGTTCTCACTATCATGCAGATCTACTGTCAAAATATCCATCTAATATCTAGAGGAGGATTTTCAATCCGTTTCTACAAAAGTGTTGTTTTATTACATCGCGCCGTACCAAAAAAGTTTAAAGTTCATGTCACGAAGTAAAGTAACTTATGTTAATGTTTATATTGATCCATAATCAAAATTTCATCAGTACTCCGCGGTTTCACTGGTGTAAAGCCGCTCTAACTATATAAATGGGCTATCTCATCGTCGTCATCATTATCAACTGTCCACTGCTGTACACAGGCCTCCTTCATGAACGCCAAGCCAACGGATCTCCTGCTAATCGCATCCATCCCGGACCGCCTACTGCACGGAGATCGTCTTCCCACCTGGTGAAAGATCGAACAACACTTCACAGTGGGCTATCTAACAAACAATTTTTTTTTCAAACGATACTAGCAGTTTTTGAAGTAGGCGCGTACAAACAAATTAACAGAAAACTCTTCAGTTTTATTAAATTAATATTGATGTTCTTGCACAAGCAAAATGATCCTTCATTATATGATACAACGTAGTCCGTAATATGCGAAGTTGATGGCACGTGATCTACTGTTAAAAAGTGCATTAATTCGCCATATCCCCCAAAATATTCCCACGCCATAACGGTCGAAACTGACGTTACGTAGCCCGGAATATACGAAGTTGATGGCACGTAAAAACTATCATGTTCACAAAGTCGGTTTCATATCAAGGGGGTTGAACATCAAGAATGGCCAATGTGGCTCACATAATATCACGATGGTCCTTCGAGCCGGATCACAAAGCCTCCCAAACATAATAGACACTAAATTCGACGTAAAATTTCAAGTAAAGCATTTTTTAAACCCTGCGAGGTTACACTGATATATTTTGCGTAGTAATAATGTAGGTACGTCATTACCTTAAAGGCCCGTCTTCGAAATGGGTCGTTATAGCGTTTTACCTTCACAATACGGGCCGAAAGTGCTCCGATAGATCGCTTTCGGTAACAGGAATTTCATGCTCGTAGCCTACTTATGTTGATGATTAAATAAATATGAAGCTTTTCGTAATAGCGTGAGCAATATGTAATGCCTTTCAACATGATTAATGCATCTTCGATTATGAAATAGCAGTCTTTCATTTAATAGTGTATTGCCGTATTGGCTTTGTTGTAGTGGGACCATAGACATATAAACAAGTAGTAATATGGGGATGGATCGTACCAATATCCACGTCTAGAAACTGTCTAGTATTTGAATACTAGACATAGCAATTAACTGGCTTCGTGGTGACGAATATCAGGGCTGCTCGAACTGTACCTACAGCCTGGTACACGTTGACACACCTAAACAAATATAACAAGTGTAAGGTCTCACAGTGTTATGTTAAATTAAAAATTTGATTTCGTACGGCCATAAGTTCGGGCGGCCCCACCCTGGAACTATTAGCAAAGGGGCAGTCGTTTACATTTAATTTATTGGAGGCCTCGTGATTCATGGAATACTTGTAACTATTTGGTTTCAGCAAGATATTCACATATCGTCGGTTACGAAAATAATTAAGACACTTAACTTTTTTTGTGGATTGGGAGGACAAACAAGAAAGGGAGCATTTTGACGGCCATCCGTAATAGACATCACCTTTGTCCTCTTTCCCTTCATTTTGCCACCGGCTGTTCACCGCATAAAACGCAACAGCATAGCTGTCACATTACGGCGGTGTCATGTTAGCGCGAGGGCTGGTCTCGGTCGTGCCGGCCAAATTTGTCTGCTATGCAGCATGACACTACCTCGAACTAAAATATTCCACGCAATACTAAAATAAACATAGAAGTCATTCACAAATATTAGTTTTTGTTCATCCACCAAATCTACATGATTTATGGCGAAACACAATCTTTCAGTAGTTGAACCAACTGTTACTATACCGGGGGAAAGTTGTGGAGTTTTATCATAAAACTGCGGTATTTAATCTAAAACTATTCGAAATATAAACAATATAATACATTTGGGATTCAGAGGGAGAATGTCTTTATATTTTCTGGCAATATCCATATTTAAAACTTTGAATGACACTTGCATTTGTTGGTAAGAAATATTCATCCTTAGATAGTATGTTCAATGCTGAAGTAAAGTTTCAACAATAACGCACCATCTTACGCAGAGGGAACAGTTTCACAAGGAAGTGAATTCCCCATTTGACTGCAATGTACCAATTAACATTGCAGTCAAATGGGGAAGGGAAGAAGGAAGGCGGGCAGCACAACTATATAAAATATTATTGAGATGTATATGGGCGGTTATAATTTATATTTTCATATTATATATATTATATATATATGTGGGACCAATTGAAACGTAGAGTTAGAGAGAATGAGCAAGGAGTCTACAACCAACAGCAGCTGATTGACGCTTTAAAAGATGCTTGGGAGGAGATTCCAGAAGAAAACGAGAGGAATTTGATCCAGAGTATGCATACGTCTGGAGTATATAGCTAAGAGAGGAGGACATCCTCGTTATTAAAAAGAAGAAACAAAAGTGACTAGACTAGTTCATGTTTTTCATTCAAAATGGCCAATTTTATTATGAACATAAAAAAAACAAATCTTTATTATTATTTTTTTAGCAATTGTTAGCCTATATTATAATCAATAACACTATTTCGTAGTTACATAAGTTAAACAAGTTAATCTTTATTATTTTATATTTATATATATATATATATATATATATATATATATATATTTGAATTACACCATGGAAGGTAACGTTTTGGTTTGTATCTTTTTTGATTTCAATTTAAAATACTTAGGATGCATTTTTACGAAAATACAAATGTATCTTATCTATAAACAAGATAATGGTAGTAATTTTAATTTCTTAAACATTGGCTTACAGCTGTCTAAATACCAGGCACCAACAATGGCTCTTACACATTTTTTTCGTAGACGAAATGCGTTTTCAACAACTTTAAAAAATAAAGTACTTCCATACTTCCGTTTTTATCTTTTGTTATTTGGATTTGGATTAGAAATGAATGAACGCCATACGTATATCAGCATTTATGAAAAATTTACTACTAAAGATAAAGGACCAGAGGTTCGCGGGTGAAGCCGCGAGGTGCCGTTAGTATACTGTAAAAAAGTGCCGATCTTGCGGTAAATGTTAACCTATGCCGAGAATAATAATTTGGTGTCAGGGGTCTACGGATGGTTGGAAAGGAGTTAATTTCGCTTTTTGTTAGACGTTTATATTAAAGTCATAATTTATATCCTAAAATTTCAAGTTAGCAGGCTTAAATGACCTTACTCCTTTAAAAACAATTTACAGTAGGCAAAATAAAAAAATGATACTCGCCCAACCGTAACACTAGCGTAACTTTAGCGTGCTTGCGACGTTTTCGCCTCTTGTGCAATACGTGGGTATTCAAGTCAAAATCGTGTTCGTTCTTAGGGAGTGAATGTAGTCGCATGTCGAAGATTTTTTTTTAATTTTAGCATCACTTGGGCGATCTCTGGATTCAGAAATTTATAAATCTTGTATGGTAAAATACATAAATAAAGTAAATTGTGATGAAAGCCGCTAAGACAGGTGAAGACCAAAGGTAACCACTAACTTCTGGGCTTACGCAGAATAATCTCTTGTCCGATATTTATTTCTTCGTCCAGGCTCAGGTTTATGGTCCAGGATATAATCTAGCTCTACCATGAGGAACCGTCAGAGACAAGGGACGCGGGTCTGCGTGGTCCATGGCATGATAATGATAGTTAAAAGTAGCTAATGTTTCCTAGCAATCCTTATTAGACTCTTCTTTGCTTCCACAGCATAAGTTCAGTTCCGGAATTAATCTACTTTAAATTCTATATTTGAAACGGACTACATCCATAAAAGTGACATGAAAAGGCTCAGATCATAACGAAACCTATAAGTTCCATGAAAATAGGTCAAAAGGATATACAAGTCGCGACGTGTTCAGGAACTTCTCGCTTCGGTGGGTAGACATTTTGCGAGGATATTCTCGGCGACGTTCACGAGCATTTGGCGGCGAATGGGCTCTCGATATTTCACAGTGTATCGGAAAAAACCCGTCTAGATACCAGATTAAATCTAGCACTACTATTAGAAGAACATTTTGAAAAGGAGAAATCGACGACTACCGACATCCATTATCGTTCATACGGTTTTCTGGTGCGAATTCTTTTTTGGTGGACACGGGGGAATTCATTTACGGATCATATCTCGGGGGCGCAAATGGCCCCCAGGCCATTCGGTCATACGTCCAACTTGGCACTCGCGGGTGCAGTACTGACTAAAACCCGTCCAAAAACGTCAGGCTGGCTTCCAGCCCGACGATAATGCAAGACAAACTTTAGCTGCCGCGCATGAGCATCAGCGACAGCTCAATAAAGGAGGCAACCTCGAGATGGGGCGACGGGACTCGGCTCTTTCGACCAATATAATACTTACTTTAGCTAATCTTAAAAAACAGTCGGGATGCAGCCTTCCCATCTGCGGGAAAGGATGAGGGTCTGTCCCCCTACCGATCACAGTCACACCTAGACCGTCGCATGTCGTATCTTTTAGTAACCGATAAATCTGCACTGGAAACTTGCCGTTGCAGACATAAAATCAAAAACAGTGTCTGTATAGTAATAATTTGGATGACTATAGGCATCGGTAGTCATGAAAAGACTACAACTACTTGTTTGCTCCCTTGAATAAAAAAAACAACTAGTTTTGTGTAATTGACTAGTTAAAAACACCTTCTTTATATTGGAGGGGGATACGGCTATAATATACAAAAGCGCCACCCACCTACCTACTATAGCCTGGGTGATTACAGCGAGTCTTGTATTTAAGTCTCGAAAGCAAGTCGAGATCGCGAAATCTCGTAAGAAATTTATCGCATTCGAGCGATATCTAGTAATTTAATCCCGACTTATTACGCAATTCCCGGGATCCGGGAGACAATATCAGGCGTTGTTACCTGGTCTGGGAGATGGTAAAAACTTTACCTATCCGCGACGGGAGGGAAATTGAAACAGTAAATCTTGTAGGGTGCAGCTATTTCTTACCTGTGATTTGTACATCTATATATACGTGTGTATAG
>JAFELO010001094.1:164451-184980 GCA_017140195.1 Eumaeus atala | reverse complement strand
TATATATATATATGTCTAGAATCTGGTTCCAGGAATAAGGATTTTTTTAACTTATAAATATTTATGACTATATCATGTTTTTATAAGCGATCCGTCCCGGTTTTGCCCGTGAGCAACAAGATCCAAATTATGCACTTAAATATTTCTTCAGTAGCGCTCCATGAGTGAAAACCGCACGAAAATGACTACCGGCACCCATGGACATTCGCATCATTGTTACGCAGATGCGTTGCCCTTTCTGTGCGGTTTATGACACACAGACGTCTGCCGTTTGAGATTGAGGTGGACAATGCGTCTGTATATCCACTGATTACCCTAACCTTAGTAAGAGCCAAGAGAGTTAGCCATTGTTGCACTGAACTGAATCGGGGATGTGTTGCAGAGTATAATAGTTGTAGTCGGATACTAAATAACTTACATCGAAGACAGCATTATCTTATAAATGAAGTACGCCTTTATCAATCCCAAGGATCCAAGGATAAAAATTATACCTGACGGTCAGAAAGGTAACATAAGTTTTGTATGGCGTATGGAGCCACATTCACAGGTAATGGGCATTCTCGAAGATTCATTCCTTCTGTTTTTCGGATTCTGTTTTATTTAAACAATGAATAATTATTATTTTCTTCATGATCAGCCAGGAAAGGTGTGCCATGCCTACAAGTAACAGGCACAAGACTGTCTGAAGTGACGGAAGACGTATCGTTAGAATATTAGAGTATAGAATAATGATAGTAATAGGTAACTCCAGGTGTTGGTAGTAACATAAACTGATTCCGGCTTCTCGTTTGCTCAGTGTCAAGAAAAAATACAAGACTAATTGTTAGTTGGTAAGAGTTAGAGACATTTGCATTACAGACGAATAGCACCAACAAAAATAAAGTGACGAATTTGCTTACGCGTTTCGATGCGTGAGTGCGATGGAGGCGCTACATTCTGCGCCTCCATCGCACTCACAAACAAAGTTTAGTGCCCCCGTGCTCGTTTCAGGATGAGAACCTGGCCCGCTTAGACATGACGTCGTGGGGACTGTTCCAGGGCAGTCGGACAGTCACGGAGGTGGACAAATATAGCCTTCTCCCGAGGCCAGCCTGACGTTTTTAGACGGGTTTCAGTCGGTACTGCACCCGCGAGTGCCAAGTAGGACGTATGACCGAATGACCTGGGGCTATTTGGGCCCCCGAGGTATGATCCTTAAATGAATTCCCCTGTGTCCACCAAAAACAATCGCACCAGGAAACCGTATGAACGATAATGGATGTCGGTAGTCGTAAGAGCGGTGCCTTTCCAGGCGTACCCCATTTTGCTGATATGCAGACTGGCTCTACCTTCTGGTATTGCAGCCAAATTGAACAGGCGCAACTGAGAAGGTACCTCCTGTTCACTAGAGAAGCCCGTGGCCCGTTGGAAGGAAGTAGAAAATGTTATACAAAAGACACATGTTGGCATAGCATATGCATGTTTATGGATGCTTACCGTCACGAAAATGCTCCAAGACTATAAAAAACTATAAAACGAGGCACTACTTCGCTCGTGCCCGAGTCCAGCGTAATCATTCTGCAATGCAGTACGTGACTTACTGACATGACAGCATAGCAGCTACACTGGGTGGACATGACTGATGACGCATCTCGCACACATAATATCGACTAGAAACTATGACTGTGTTTCTATAATAGGCAAGGTATCAGGTGCGGAGCGTCAGCTTGTGCGGATGTAAATGCTAATTTGCAGTCGATGAAGGAAAAATATACAGCAAGGAATAAGCTCACAAGTTACACGTTTTGTTATTAGTCCAAAACTGGGCAAGCTCAATTAAAAATTAAGTAATTTTTATTGCAAATTCTCAATCACACAGATAGTTCGCTTTTCAGAAAAAAATCACTCAACTTTTTGTTTTGCTGACATACTAATTTAAAATCTGTCCTACTCGTAATGATGACTACATGAGAAGGTGATCTGCGATTGGAAATATATCTTCTTTACTGCTCTCAACTTTATAAGTAATTATTGTATTATAAATTTAGAAAGAATATCTAGAAAGGTATAATCTTTGCTTAACCCTTTTCAAATATTTACGCTATCCGGGGAACAACTATTTATTAGCTGTTAGGGCGTCGCGCTACCTAAATATACATTATTACTCAGTAACTAGCAGTACTTACTGCAAATGTGCCATTCCTGCAATTAGGCCGGCCCGACCGGGGAAGAACATCTCGTTCGAATGATACTGGCGTAAACTGACAGCTACCGTCGTAAGGTGTCTCACAGGAAAAAGACGCGTCTCTTCAACAATTATGCGGATGTCTATAGCCGTCGATATATATGACATTGAGCTAAGATATTGATTACAATCTAGAATAATATAAAATACCCAGTCTAGCCATAAATATTGTAACAATAAAATAAAATTTTTTTGATTGCAAATAACATTTACTACTTTTAGTGTTTAATACAGGAATATAAAACAATTAAAAATAAAAGAAGTTTCTTCGTAGTGGTCTTCTTTGGCAGCAATACGGTGTTTTAAGCGTTGAGACCAGCTATCAATAGAAGCACGCACTGTTTCCATGGCGAAATTCTTCACTGCCAATCGTATGGATTTTTAGGGACTCCAAATTATCATGGCTTTTAGAACAAGCTGTACACTCAAAGCTTACCATAAATCATAATCCAGCGGATTAAAATCGGGACTAGATGACGGCCAGTCTTCAGCTCTGGTACAGTCCGAGACGTTCACTTACAATCAAGACAGTGTGGACGGAGCTTCATGAGCCGCGCTCCGTGTCTTCCAGGATGGAGCATACTTAGCTATTGGTCATGGTGTTATTAATGGGCTTAACTACCTTCTCAGGAATGATATCTTGACAAGCTTGTGCCGATGTTTTGATATCTTTTTCACAAAAATATGCCTCAGTCACTCCTTCATAGCTAACACACCACCAAATCATCACTGAAGTCGCATAACGCTCAAGTTGTAATCTATCGACTAAATGGAAAGCTTCCTTAGAACTTTGAGCATAAATGCGGTCGCTTTGTTTGGTTAAATGTTGCTCAATTCTAAAAAAAAATCTAATCCGTATACCAAACTTTTCTGTGACCTCCCTTTACCGCTTCAGTAGCTGTTTTGATTTTACCACCCTATTCATGTTTAATTTATCAGTTATTTTCATTTACCCGTCTCTTATAGGCTGCAGGTCGTAATTATCACTTGAAATACGCGACATGTTTCTAGGTTGCTATCTTCATTTCTATCGCCTACTGTTTTGACCACCTTTTTTATACGTACACCACGTATACGGCCACGATACAAAGAGAAAGTATCATTGCACCTATTAATAGCCCAGTACACAAACATTTGACTAATACCAAGTGTATGGAGAATCTTAAAAGCTGCTCCATGTCTACTTTGTGTAATGTCATCACAGCGAGTTTGTTCTCTTTATCAACCCATTCCATTTTAATATCGCAAAATATTGTACAATGTATAGACGCCAAAATAAGAAAACACAACGAACAATCGTATAAAAATGCCAAATGCCAAATTCCAAATTCAAATATAATAATTTTTATTTTTTATTCTAACTGTATTTGTGGCCACACTAATTGATCTATACACACGATTAACGACTTTTCCAAACATTATTTACTGGGTTTCCTGTCACAGTGAGATTATTATTTCAACCCCATCGCACCGTATAAAAACATATTTTATATATATATTTTCATGATAAGATGATCTTTACTGATGTCTAAAGTATTCGTGACTCACTACAATAAATTAATTGCGGTCCTTTCTTTAAAAGTAGGTTAGGCAGATTTTAATTAATCTCTCAATAATATGAATTTCTAAAATTGATCTCTTCGTTGGGTCCCATTGGTATGATAACCATAACAAATGAATTTTTTAATATTCTTTTAACGTCTTCTTTAAATTTTTAATTCCCCTATTTACAAGTTTATTTTTTTAGGCGTATTTGATTTAATAGTTTTAAGTTACTGATGGCCCATTAGAAGAGGAAGCGTCCGCATAATAATTATAATGATGTCTATGGGCGTCGCTCGTCATTAAAGGAACCGCCCTCTGGCCCTTGATACAAAAAACAAGCACAGAACAATCGTATGTCTCGTTTTATTCAAGTCATGTAGAGGTACCGTCCCATTTGAATAGAGGTGTGAAGGAACAGCAAGGGCAGTCATGCCTACAGCTATGTTTTCTATAGTAGAGGGAAATAGAAGAGAAGAGCTCTATGTCTATTATTATTGTAAATTCGAAGTTTTGGATGGATACATGAACGTCTGTTGCTCAGTCATGGCAAAAATATTGAACGTATCTTAACAAATAATAGGCAGTGTTATATTCTATGCACCAGAATAAAACGAGAGGAATAGAAATACTAGCTTTTGCACTAACAGCAGCTGGTTAAAAAAATATATTTATGAACTCATTTCTTTTGTACCAGCTTATGCAGATGTTTTTTTATACTTTTTGCGCGTTGACCAGACACAAGCTCCAAACAGCTCCACTTTGTTTTAAAACTTGCACTGACCTCCGCAGCGTCCGGGAGAAAACAGTGAAAATGTTTTTAAAATGTAGGTTTACGAATAAAAATTCTGATTTAAGTCGCATTATTTTATCATGCAACATCTTCATTGCAAGCTGAAGGGTAGACGAAAGGAGGGCAACGCATATGTATAAGGTTTATGTGGATGTCTATGGAGGTTAGTAGTTATCAGAATGCTCCGTCTGCACATTTTGAACTCGTAAGAGATTATTACAAAAAAATATACGCAGCCTAGTTTCGGTTAGTTCGGCTGAAAAACAGCAAGTGACGCATCCCCTTTTCAGTGGAATTGTTGTTTCAACATAAATTTAAAAAATATTAAAATATACGGTCAGCGTCTCAAAACTGTCCGTATACAAAATGTGCATATGTGTAATTATGCACTTTTTGTTTTCGTATATTGTTTATTAATTTAAATACACATAAATTTTTTAACAACTTATTAAGTATAATTATTAAGTTTGTATCTGTGTATATATTAAAGTAATTGTAATTATATTGTATTTATTGAATATTTGTATATATTTATATTACAATATATATTTAAATATATTCATATATATGCATGTATATATATATATATATATATATATATATATATATATATATATCCTACAACATATTTTTATAATTTATTGTATAGCAGGACAGCACAAGGATTTTTAGGCATATTCGTTCAGGGCGGTGATTCTGTCTCATTCCACAAGAAGATCTAAAGAAACGCGATAAAATCCATTAAAGAGACACAACTTTGCACTTTTTTATAACAACTGAAAAACATGTGCGGTTGGTTTTACAAAAAATATGTTATAGTACCAGGCTGATTGACAACTGGTCCAAATGACGAACTTAAAAAAAAGATGGGTAAACAAAATTTATTACATTATATTCTATTAGCTTTTCGAAAATAGAACTGATAGAATTTTTGTGGGGGACCTAGAACTTTCCGAAAGTTCTAGATTAACAATGGAAAAAAACGAAATTCTTTTGTGTTTTACGTTTTAAAAGGGAAAAATGCAATTCAGATTAAAGTGAAGCTAGACAGTGCCTTAGGTAATACTGCTCTTGCGTTGAGTACAATTCACACCTGGGTAACCTGGGGATTTTAAACGTCGGAGAAAAAGCTGCGAAGACGCCAACAGGTCTGGCCGTCCAAATGATATCACGAATCTGGATATGATCAAAAAGATTAGAAAAATCGTTTTAAATTTTCGACGCTTAAAGTTGCGGCAGATAGCAGAGATGGGAAGCAATACCTCTGAACGCGCTTTTAACATTTTACACCGACATTTGCGAATGAAAAAGCGTCTTTGCGCGTGATGGTTGCCGCGTTTGCTCACTGTCAACCAAAAGCAAAGTCGAGTGGACGATTCGTTGGAATTTTTGGCGCTGTTTAAGCGAGATACTAACGAATTTTTGTGGCGTATGTGATAGTAGATGAAACGAGGACACATTATAATACTCCTGAAACAAAAGAAGAATCCAAGCGGCGGACTGAGAGCGGAAAACCTGCGCCGAAGAAAGCAAAAACGGTTTTGTTTGCCGGCAAAGTGATGGCGACTGTTTTTTGGGATATTCGAGACAGTATTTTAGTGGACTATTTGCAAAGAGGAAAACAATGAACTGAGAGTATTATGCAAGCTGGCTGCAAAAAGTGGAGAAGTCCGAAATAAACGGCCACATTTGGCCAGAAATTAAGTTTCATTCCACCAGGACAACGCACTTGTGCATTCGTCAAGGGTTGCAGTTGCCAAACATCATGAATCGCGGTTTGAATTTTTACCACATCCCCCTATTCCCAAGATCTGGCCTCGTGCGACTTCCACCTATTCCCGAATGTCAAGAAATGGTTAGGTGGCCGAAGTTTTTCATCAAATGATATACTATATATACTTGTCAATCACTCCTCGTACCATCATGGATTCAGTATGAAATATTTGGTCCACACAAATGAAATAGGCGTTTTTCGTACTGGCTAATTTAATCACGAGTTTCTCCTCTTTGGTAAGGAATACCAAATTCAGATTTGTACAGCTATTTACTCATTATATATTTGCGCTTCAAAAGCTGTCATTCATTTGCTTTTTCTTCTGCTTTTATCTATTTGCGTCACTCATTTTACAAAATGGAAAACGTAACGTAACGTTAAGTATCGCATTATTTACGAGTTTCAGCTTGGCACTAGTGCTGCGGAAACGCCTCGAAGGGTGAATGGTGTCTAGGCCGGTCGTGTTGCAAAAACACAGTTTGTTTTTGGTTCCAACGTTTTCGTTCCGGAAATTTCGATGTCTGTAATCTCTCGACCCCTCAGGCCCCGACGGCCTCAGGCCCAAGCCGATAATGAAGAGTTGGTGGAGCTATCTTGGACGCGGATCCTTCGCAAACCACGTCCGAGTTAGCTGCAGGCTGCGATCTTGGCGATGAAACTGTTTTAATTCACTTGAAGTAAATTGGGAAGATTAAAAAGCTTGAAAGGTGGGCACCTCACGAATGGACTGAAGCAAACAGGCAAACGCTCGTCGACTGCTGCATTACATTACTAAATCGGCGCAATTATGATGATATTTGAAACAAAATCCATTACCTGTGATGAAAAATGGATTCTTTACGATAATCGGAATAGCTTAGCGCAATGGTTGGATCCAGCCAGCCAACTAAATCTTGCCCCAAGCGAAAATAAAGCCCAAAAGTTACTTGTGAGCTAGCTGGTGGACTAGTGCTAGTATTGTTCATTACAGTATTCTCAAATCTGGCCAGACTATTACGGCTGATGTCTATTGTCAGCAATCGCAAACCATGATGGAAAAGCTAGCGGCTAGAAACTGATCAAGCGCTCCATGCCACTGCTGCTTCCAACAGTACAAGACCACACACTACGCAACAGATGGCTACCAAATGAGAAGAGCTTCAATTGGAAAGTCAAAGACATCCTCCACACTCCCCGGCTGAACAAGTTCCCACAGATTATCATTTTTTTTCGAAATTTGGATAACTTCTTGCAAGGGAAAAAACTCTATTCTGATGGGGCAGTCCAATTCGCCTTCAAAGATTTTATTGATTCTCGACCGACTGTTCCTTTACTAAAGGGATCAATGAACTATCTATGAGATGACATAAGTGCATAGAAAACAATGGTTTATACTTTGATTAATTAAATATATTATATTAAAAAATATATGTGTTTTGTATTTTTCTAATCAATGTTTACACGACAATTCTCATAGAATTGTCATGTAAACATTGATGATGATTTGTGATTAAAGGGATTTGTTTGAAATGCATCAATGTGTTTAAACGCATTAAAGGATTTTTTATAGTATAGGGGGCAAACGACTAATCGGAGCCTTTTTACAACTACATATGCCCATGAACATCAACATAACAACAGCACGAGTCGCGACAAAGAAAGTGTCACTTTACGCCGGGCCTGTATTGGCAATTTCGCTGAAAAAAAACCTTTGATGACCTAAAGTCATTTGTCTCCTCAAATTATTCAGTTCATAATTTTCTTCCTCAGCAATAGAAATTATCTTGTTACTCACCTACGAAGAGCGATTTTTCCAACTTTGACGTGGGTCCAGACCTCAGATCCCTCGGGTTGAACGGAAGTCTTGTCACAATAAAAAAGATACAACGAGGTTCAGCATCCTATACATTTTATAATACCTCAGACAAGGCCAGCAGGCGTTTAGGGTCATGAAAACGTTTAATATATTATAATTTTCACGCAAACGAGAAAACGAATATCTTTATCACCAGCATTTCTCTACTCTCCTGAAAATAAATATTTTTTTCTTGGACGTCTTGACTACCGTTCCTTTAATATTTGTGCACATGTTGAAATGGCTACAGAATAGCATTTCGCTTATATAATCAATACACAACAATCACGCGTTACTAATTCTTATTCTTATAAATAAATATACGACACGTGAGTTGATCCTATTATATCTAAGCATAACATTGTAAAACGAGGTCCCCTAAAACTGTATGCGATTGATTTTCTCTAAATCGACATAAAACAATTATTTCTTACAAAAATTAAGTGTATTCAATGTACAACTTAGTGATTCTTGCGGACAGGTCTTTGTGAAGAAGCAATGACAGTACAATGTATGAAAATCATACACTAATACCTACGTGCCAATTGTGACTGTTAGATTAAAAATTAACCGAACTTAAAGTTCCAAATAACTATATACCCTGACGAAAACACGGAATTGAGTGGAAAAACACATGAATTTAATATTACGGAAACATTATTTATTAACCTTAAACGAAAACCGAATCTTGATGTGCATAAAGTAAATGTGAAAACACAAAGCTACTACAGAGTACTAAAGAGTAACTTCGTGCTTTTTAAATATTTCTTAGATTTTTAGTAGTTTGGGTGCTTCAGGTTATTTACTACAATTATGTCTTCTATGGTAAGGATAAAGTGGAACAAAACGGGCCACACTCGTATGTCGTAGAAGAGGACGGTAGATGGTTGCAGTGTAAACTGCAACGAATTGGCACCTGATTCGATTCTAGAAAACGAGGCAGTCCACTGACTAGATGGGGCGACGACTATGTCAGGCTGGCCGGCGAGCAAGAACCCAAAACAGACGCACATGGCATGAGCTGTGGGAGGAGGCTTTCACCGCAAAGGGTTGCCCTTTTAGCTATCGGAGAATTAAAGAAAATGAATTTATGTATATATTTTTTTATATCGTATATGAAATATTTCTAGCATTGGTACTCGCATATACCTTTATGCTACAAATAATGCATATATATGCGTTCGGCGTGGCCTTTTTCATCCCAACCACTCATTGTGCCACCAGAATCTTATTTTCGAACCTAATGATATTTTCAATTACAACCTTTTAATAATTTTTTAACGTGTTAAGTCCGTTTTATAACTTATAGTAATTAACTTTCTAACGAAAGTTGGAAAAAATCGAAAATCAAATCCAATTAAAATTATGCTGCATTATAGCTCAATTGGGCCTGCACGACCCACGATTCGCACGACCATTGCGAAATGATGGCCAGGGAGAAGTCAATGCTACTGAACGGTTAATATGCTCCCTCTCCCCCCTATACTATGTAAATATTATTCGTAATGCGAGAGCATAGCTGTTACTTCGCGCTGCACCGGATATATATGAGTGAACAGGTAACCGGTTCTTTTCAGACTAATACGTGCAATGGGGAACAGGCACCACTCTCATTGGGGGGGGGGGGGACAAGGAGAGCAATGCACTGACGTAGTAATAATGGGGATGTTCATTAGACGGTAGTCGTAAGAAGTCTCTGATTGCTCGCTTACCCCCCAATTCTATAAAAAAACCACGAAGAAATCCTTAAATTCATCTCATTTTGATAAGCCTCTACTAACTAGAATAGAAGCACATAATAATAATACAATAATGTACAATATGTATTGGGACGGATGCGAGTAGCAGGAGATCGGTCGTCTTGACGTTCATTGAGAGAGGCCCATGTCCAGCAGTGGACTGATAAGGGCTGATAATGATGATGATGATGAATGTACAATAATATTTTCTGTTTCCCAGGGCTGCCACCCCACCAGAAATGCCATCAAACGCAAATTTAAATGAACTAGAAGACGATTATATAGAAATTATGTGGAGGCGTGGACAAAGTCGGTCTCCGTAGCGGTGCTTAGTAGCTTCTTGTGTCGGTGGAGAGGAGAACCATTGCAAGTACGTATACTTTTAATTTCAGTAATACGTCATAGAATAGTCACAGTAGCCCTGCTCGGCATCTTAAATCTTTTACCATACTTTAAATTCAAAAATTTATTAGAGTGTACCAAAAATATAAACGCGCTAGCCCTTAATGTATATCCCAGAACCTTAGCAGTTTTGGGCATAGTTTGAAACAAACAGGTTACCAGCATTAAGTGACAGCTGTGTAATTATTTCATGTCCAAGAAGGGTATATATATGGATGTACGTAGTCAACAAAATACTCCCTCAGCTCCATTCACCTCCCATATCATAAGAAAATCTTTGTTCTATAGTTTATTACATACATGTAAGTACACTGACTATAGAAACTATTAACCGTCCACAGATATGAATCTCCTAAACATGGATGCGGAAAACCGCGTCGTCCTCAACGTGGGTGGCATCCGCCACGAGACGTACAAGGCCACGCTCAAGAAGATCCCCGCCACGCGCCTCTCGCGGCTCACGGAGGCGCTGGCCAACTACGACCCAGTGCTCAACGAGTACTTCTTCGACCGACATCCTGGGGTCTTCGCACAGGTCCTCAACTATTACAGGTAAGGTACAAGGCCACGCTCAAGAAGGTCCCCGACACGCGCCTTTCGCGTCTAGCGGAGGCTCTGGCCAACTACAACCCGTTGCTCCACGAGGAATTCTTCGACCGGCACCCCGGGGTCACGCACAGATTCTCAACTATTATAGGTAAGGTACAAGGCCATGTTCAAAAAGATCCCCGCCACGCGCCTCTAGTAGCTCACGGAGGCGCTGGCCAACTACGACCCGGTGCTCTACGAGTATTTCTTCGACCGGCACCCCGGAGTCTCAAGCTCATATACCACACGTGTAAGGGCGCACTGAAAATAATTCTCGTGAGCTAATCCAACTACGATGAGCTGCTCCATCGTGCGTGCGGGAAGTTTTTAGCTAAGTCTGACTTTGCAGGGTTCAACCCAGGCTAATAAACCCCACCACCATGACAAGGCTTAAACCAACGATAGTCACGTGCCTATCTGTATTTAATGCACTGCAACAATTTCATCATTAGTTTTCTTATAATATATTTCTGTTCGCTAATCTCATACAATCACATACAATCACATACCATCAATCAAAACTGTATTAACCAGTAATCATGCTAAGTACGCCATTTGTGTTTGGTAAACAAAGATTTTGTGGCAGCTTCATTTTAACGATAATGTACTGGAAATATTTGATTATAGTATAAAGCAGCTGGTAATATTTGATTATAGTGTAAAAAACGAGCAGTGATAGAATATTGATGACTACCAAAGTGTGTATGGACACATCTGCATAAGTATAATAATAAGCTGATGTGTACCCCGCATTCCCTCGTCTACTCCAGGTTACCACTGTAAACTGGAAAACCGCAAAAATATCACCTTGCGGAGGTGCATGACAAAGTTATACCTTCCCAGACGTGCCGGCCCAGTTTGGCTGCACATTAACTATTAATAGAATTAATAATATTTTTTTTTATGAAGGTGATTAATTAAAATACTTATTAAACGCCTCGAGTATTATTTCTCATTTAACTTATTGATACTTAATGAACTGATGAAAAGGAGATAAAATTTCCATAATCTCCACGTTAACTTTCCCAATTAATTGTGCGAGGGTTCCAATAATGATTAATTTAAATCATCTTACTATATTATCACTAAACCTATTTTTAGAATCAGCAAATGGATATATATATGGACTTGGAAAATTCGATAAGGTACCCAAAAATTTCCGTCGTTATTGACCGACTCCTAACGATAACATTATGATCAATTGTGTTTTTGTGGCTAATGTATAATTCAAGAATCCTCTGTCTCTCCGCTTCCACTAATGACAGACAGAAGATTACGAACCTAAGTTACTAAACGTCACTACCAATAACTTAATCGATGAATGGCAGGCGTGGAAGCCTAACAATGCAAAGGACGGCATTTACTTAACCTTCTCTCAGTCAGTTCTTCAGTCTCATGTATCCCACAGCTGGTGTGCGGGACGGGACTATTGAAACACTGGTTAGAAGTTGATCATTCCATAGGCACTGCTCAGTTTTTTACTGGTCACCGCAATTTAAAAGCAAACGCTTTAGTTTTAAATGAATGCCGTCACCTCACTGTGACTACTTGATTAAAGGTGATAAATACGGCACCTCACATCTTGAGGTAGGTAGTATCCTACGGAGGAGCGGATTCCTGAAGAAAATAGCTGGTCTGAAGTGGTTCGTCGCAGGGCGATGAGAAAAACGTCTGCAAAGTCAACTGCAGCGGTAGAAGTGCCAGGCACAAGGGAAGACTGATCGTAAAACGGTAGATTAGAGCTTCCAGGCTTCACTGCTATAATATTTAAGTTATGGCCGAAGGCAACTCAAAGAGGAGCGAGTTACTGCTCAGCCCTTCTCAAAGCCTAGCAGGAAATCAACCTGGGGGAACGGGGTGTAGGGCCTCCTAGACAGCGCCAATCGGCGGCCGGGGCCCGATTAATAATAGAATAATATAATATATAATAATAGAAATACCCGGTTCTTCCAGTCATGACAAGGTAGATGCACTGGTAGCTCGATTAAAATCAATGTTGTCAAAATTTGTGGAGGTGCAATGGCCTGTAAAATATGCGCAAGTCCGCTTCACAGGCCTTGACCTCGAAAATTTGCCTACCTTCTTTGAAGGACCAACCTCTATAGGTTCACACTCTATACTTGTGGAGTGCCCAATTGCTTCAGCTAATAAATACAGGTAGCAGGCAGCTTAACAGTGGGGTGGAGTAAAGTAAATATTCAACTCAGGGAGGCAAGGCCCAGACACTGCTACAAATGTCTGGGCATGTAGCACGCTGCAAATGTGTGTCCTTCAAAGGAGGATCGCAGTTCTTTATGCTACCGCTGTGGGGAGCCGGGTCACATATCCACAAACGGCGTAGCCCCGCCGCGCTCTGTGCACCGCCGCCGCAAAACCAGCGGGCCATGTGATGGGTGGTAGAAGTTGTCAACCTCCATCCGCACGGGGAAAATTGCCCTTTACCATGGCTGGCGGCTCCCAGGGTCTAGCGTGCGGCGCCAGCGGCCGAGATGTCTGAATAATGTCAACACATCTCAGCTTTCGACAGGCCAATGTAAGCCATTTTGCCGGAGCGCAGGATCTTGTCCTGCAAACATGGTGCCGTGGGACGTGGACTTGGCTGTGGTGGCGGAGCTGTATTAAGTGCCTCCCCATCCAAACTGGATTGGTGATGTACATGGTTCTGTTGCCATAGTGGCTAAGCCGGGCGTTGACCCTGCTCTGGTTTTAGAAACAAGGGGTTACGGGTATGTCTCAGCGGTTCGGGGAGAGGTTGTGATTGTTGATTGTCGGCCAAAGAGCGATTTCTCAACACCTTGGGATCCGTAGCCGGGCAGCTAGCACCTCTTGTGGTTGTTGTGGCTGGTGATTTGAAACCTAAGGGGCAGGAGGTAGAAGAATGGGCCCTGGCTGCCGGACGGTCCTTCTGAATGGCGGTTCAGACCTACGTGCGATGGATGGGGTCACTGGTGGACCTCGCGTTCGCTACGCCTGTAATCGCACGTAGAATGAAGAGATGGAGGGTAGAAGAGGTGACGGAGCCGATTATTTTAGCAGCTCTATTGCGGCGGTCTGCAGGGTGGCTATGCCGAGTAAGGGACGTCTGTCCCTTCGTAAGGCGGTCTACTGGTGGTCTTCAGAAATGGCTGCCAGAAATGTTGTATGCGATATACATTGAAAGGATGCAGACAATACAACTAGCCATTAGGAGGAACAAGGAGGCAGCATGGAAGGAGTTGGCGGACGGTGTCGAAAGGGATCCTTGGGGCCGACCTTATCGAAGAGCACGAAAGAAAATTCGCAGCCAGTCAGTACCATTAACGGAGACGCTCCAGCCCGTGTTGTTGGGGAACATAGTCTGGGAATCATCCTCCGATTCTCCAACGGAATTTGCTCATCCGTGGATGGCTCCGTGCCGAAGAGTAGGAGGAGGGTGTTCCCCTTTGATTGCCAATACTGAAATGGAGGCGGTAATTCAAGAAGGGGGCGCCAGATCAGGGCGGGGTGCACGGGAAGGTACTTGCGTTCATTCTCGTGCATCTTGGTGAGAAGCTCCGGAAGCTGTTCAACCTGTGCATTGGGTCAGGGTAGTTTCCGGAAACATGGAAGGAGGACCGGCTTTGCCTAATATCAAAAGGAGGCCGGCCGCCGGATACGGCATCGGACGTACGATAACGAGATAAGGATATCCCTTGAATTAGTGATGGCAGCCCGCCTCATTCAGCATTTGGAGAATGGCTTGGGGCGCTACGCGCAACTTATGTTGCCCCCTTAAATTGGACCCATGGTCGAGATGGGAACCTGACTGTACGTTCCTGACGGTGGAGAGGGCTGATATAGGTTGTCGGATCAGCCTCCTTTCTGCAGCCGTCCGGCCCCTCTGGAGGGGCAGGCCAGTCTTCGAGATGCCATGTGGCTGATAGATCCGGGGTACCTCAGTATAGGCGGCCAATGGCATCCACGGGGTTTTAGTGTGTATTTAGTAAGCCGCGAGTCCCACACTCCCATCGGATCCCAGCCCGGTCCGATGGCAGTGCATAGATGCATTTCTCCGCGAAAAAAAGGTGGTAGTATCGTTTAGTACATGATCGAAATAAAATGCCTGATAAAATTCATAGTGTTATTGGTGTACTATGGTAAACTTTCGCGCTTCCAAACAATTGTCATAATATTACTGGCAGCAAATAAACACAACATGTAATAACAATAATATAATCTATTTGCCTTTAAACATGGTAGAATATACAAAAGATGTGACAAATAAGTACACATGTTTCGCTACACTTAATAATAGCATGCAAAATTAGTTTTTAAATTAGAGTTACAATTAAAATATCGAAAAAATCTAAATCATTTAAACATTATCAGATAAAACAATATATATAAACAACACTAATAATTATACAGAATTTTTTATCCTGTATATCTTTGATATTTGTGTGCTTTGTGTGTTTTTTGTTTCAACCCACCCATATAGTTTATTTTCAAAAATTGCTGCCCTTAGCTTCTTTAAATCATAAGATTGTTTATTAAATAACTTTACTCATTAATATGAACATATTTAAACAACTTTTATTATATTTGCTTAATCTCGGTTTGTCATTGATTACAAGTTTATATGGATCTCGTCGGCTACGAGAATTTACTTCTTCAGCTAACATATAGGTACTCGTATTTATGCCTGTAGACAAACATGCTCATTTTAAAGGTGTAAAGTGTTGGTAGCGGCAATAGGTCAAGTTGTTTAAATATTAGTTTTTTTAAAGGATATGGAACAAACGAGCAGGTGGTACGTAACTACCGCCGCCCATAGACATCCGCATGACCCGATCCGCGCGCTGCCTCTTTTCTTGAAGAATTCCATATCGTATCGGTTCGGAAATACTGACGGTGGTAGCTGGTTCCACATCTAAATTGTGCGTGGTAGGAATTTACGCTTCAAACGGACAGTTGTAGACTTTGGGACATCAAGGTGACGTCCGAAAGTGGATTTCCGAAGCTGGTATTAATCCGAACAACTCCTCGTAACACTCCCCGTTGTAGATGCGGTAGAAGATGCAGAGCGAGCCAACATCTCTTCGTAATGCCAAACGATCAAGCTGCACGGAAACAACCTGGTCGTCAACGATTCGAGTCGCTCTACATTGAATACGGTCAAATGGGGCGAGTTGATAGTTGGGGGCACCAGCCCAAAGGTGAGAGCAGTACTCCATATGCGGTCGGATCTGCGCCTTATATAATTGCAGCCGATAGTGTGGCGTGAAGTACTGCTTCGCCCTATTGTGCACACTCGGCTTCTTGGGGGCAAATTTAGCCTCCGCCTCCAAATGATTGTAGAATTTAACATTGCTCGATATGTCGAATCCAAGAATACCGATTCTAGCTGAGGCCAATAGGGGTGTATTTTAGAAGCGAGGAGATAGGAAAAGGGGGTTGTTTTAGCGGTAAACGCGCAAAGTTGTGCCTTTTTGGGGTTAGATTGGACTAAATTTTGATCAATAAAGACTCGACAACAGACTCAATTTGGTTCCGATAATTGCTGACGATTTCCCGGGAAATATTGGTGCGGCCAGTGTATAGTGCACCACCAGTACTATCATTCGCCAGCAATTAACGCCGGTGGTTTGTAGCATGTCATTGATGTGCAGAAGAAATAGCGTGGGAGACAGAACACACCCTTGTGGAAAACCAACATTGACAGATTTGAGGTCTGAGCATGACTCTGCAATATGCCGAAAAAGTAGCCATCCAATCGCATAGTTTCCCAGGCAGTTCGTAAGATGGACGCTTCGAAAGGAGCGCTTTATACCACCCGATCCCCATCAAAAACCTTCGCCATATCCAGACTAAAGGCCAGTGCCCATTGGTCTCAACTACCCCTGCCCACCGGTACGTTATGTAGCTATTGAACTACTCGCTAGCCGAGCGTTCCTGACGGAATCTACAACATTCATATGGATTCATTATTCATAGTAATACTCCAAATATAAGGAGTAGTCTATGTTAACATATCTTTTATTTATTCATATCTCCGTGGTGCATACCAGCTGGGCTCCACATGGCCATTTAAAACACAAGAAGACCTTGTGTCTTTTTGTGTTTGCGTGTTTACCGTTAAAAACACCCTTTGTCGTGTCTCCTCGGTTTCAAAACATTTCCCTAATAGCCTCAACTAGCACCGGAATACTTGTTGTCGTTGGTGCCTTTAGTTCTGTTCTTCAGTTTCGTGGTGACTTGAAAGTAAAGACTAAATTAGCCTCGGAGACGCCTGGTGTGCTCATTAGGGTGCATCAGTACTCCACAACAGCTCGTCGGCTGCAATTTTACAAGGCGCAGATCCGACCACACAAGGAATACTGTTCTCATCTTTGGGCGGGGGCCCCGCAATATCAAGCCATTCCGTTTGATCTTAGTCAACGTAGAATGACTTGAATCGTCGATAGCCAAGGTCTTTCCAACCAGCTTGATATTTTTGCCTTGCATAGAGATTTCAGTTTAAAGTGCATCTTCTACCGCATTTATCACGAGGGCTGTACCCAAGAATTGTTCGTTCGCATCGAAATTCAAAATTTCACCGATGCCATCTCGACATTCCGAAGTCGTCTACCGTACGCTTTAAGCGCAATGTTTTTTCGCGCACTACTTGTTTATGGAATTAGCTGCCCTGTTGGGTATTTTCGGACCAATACCACTTAGGGATCTTCAAGAAATGAGCCTACTTATCCCTACCGGGCGGCAGCACATCTGCAACACAAACAATCTAGCGTTGCGGATGTGAGTGGCTCAACTATGTGTATTCCTCCTATGCTGAAAAAAGTACACAATACGTAAAAGTGTGAAATTTCCTAAGCCATGAATTTAATCAACATTCCGGTCGAAATGATTTATCACATCCCTAACATACTCTCAGCGTGCCCCATTCATCTCCCGCCGCCGTATAACTAGTTGATTGATGTACTCGCCGTGTCGATTGAAAGGTATCCTGCATAATGCATGTATGTGAAAACCTATGTTCGATCACTCGATAGTCATTCTTCTAGTCTAGACCTTCGCGCTTCCCAAACTTTTTCAAGGCTTACTAACACTATTATTTAGGATCAGTCTATCAAGAATTATCAGGTCCCCATCATGGTTCAAGCCTTGTCGTGTGGCGGTGGGACTCAGCCACCTTGACCGTTGCCAGTTCTACCGAGGAGGCTGCTTTTTGTACCCCTTCTATAAGTAGCGGGACTAAAGAGCAGGAACAGGAGAAATTTGCGCACGGGGCAATAGGCGAGGATGAAAACCTCTCCTCATTGCACTGTCCCCAAGTTTTTGCAGGGTGACCTTCTGTGGAGGTGATGTTGCTTCCTTAGGGACTGACTCGCCAACCAGGTACTCTGGTGACTTGTGATTCCAGTGCGCACCATCAGTGGCAGCACCGATAGCACTCATGGTTGTTTTGTGTGGTGGCGTGAATTTAAATAAACAATTATCTGATCAGTTGCTCTCAACAAGGATTGTTGTGCTCTAAGTTCAAACCAACCAGCTCGATTTACGAGCCTGGTATGTTAATTTGTAGACTCCGTACCGTTTATTATTAGTCAAATGTCAATCACGTTCAGAAGAGGTATACATATTGTATGTCTGGTGATAGCTCATTTAACGATTACTAAAACCTTCCCAGGGAATTGTTCTACATATTGGTGGAAAATTTGTCAAGAAGATTTTGAGTATCTACCAGATGCAGTCAAACCGCTTTTGCGGACTTTGAATTGTACTGTTGCGTTGTAATTTGCACCAACTCTTAGTGCAAATTACAACGCAACACTACTACTACTTTTTCTATTAGCCAGAACTAATTTTGATGCCTGTTTCATAGGTTGCCTGAAGCAAACATTGGCTCTTAAAACATAGATAAATGTTAACTTTGTCGCGGCAATCATATAAATCTACAAGGCGAGGTTTTAACATTGTTTTCTATATATCTTTCCTTATCTTTTATGACACTTGTACACGCTTCTGAAACATGCAAGACGGCAGTAAAAACTTTTGACATTGTATCTGAGTCATGCACTGACTTGCTGGAGAGATCTAAGTTCTATCTGATATCTATGTGATCTGCTGATATCTAGGATCGTATGTACTTAAATAAAAAACAAAAAAATATTACCATGGAAATTTGTAGTGAAAAATTAAGCAATGGTTGTATCTTGATGCGAATATAAGGAATGAAGGACAATTAGTGGTTATGGAACAAAAATTATATATATACTACTCAAAACAAAATTAGGGCCACTAGCTTATTTATATTTAAGTGCAATCTAGTAAACTGAACGTAACTGATAAGTAGCATTGTGTATATATATATATATTAGGAACTCTTTGGTGTCTGATCTCTTTTATGCCTTTTTTATTTTAAGTGTTCGTGTTCCTAATTCATCATCATTTTAAGAAAAATATAATTGTATGTTATTCTTATGTTTTTCTTTGATTGTCTTCTTAACTTGTTTCGGTTATTTTAGGAAAAAATATTACTTTTTCAATTTTAATTGATTCATTGATCATCTCGTGTTAATCATGCCACCAGTACGAAGGCACAAGGATACAATTAGAGCAACCTAAGAGCTTTTTCTCGAAGAGCTTTACAAAATGTATGGAATCGCTTCCAAGACACTGGCAGTGTTGCCAGGAGTCCTGGTTCAGACAGAGTTCACAAAACAACGACTCATGAGGATCGGTACATGCAACTAAGTGCTCGTCGAGATCGTACAGTAGCGGCCCGTAAGTTACAGCACCACCTACGGCTGACAACGGGTACCCGCGTCAGTCATCAAATTATACGTTATCGATTGCACCTTTCGCAAACGTCAAGGCGACGAGTTGTTCGAAATCCTTTAAGCAGGGTTCAACGTGCAAGCCGATTAAGATTCTCCCGTCAGTATTTGAACTGTGGGATTAATCAGTGGGGCGAGGTGGTTTTTACAGACGAGTGCAAAGTAAAATTTCTTAATGATGATCGGCGCGTTAGAGTGTGGAGACGACGCGGCGAGCGGTTTTCGGAGTCCTGCATTCACGAACTTGGCCGTTTCGGTGGTCCCAACGTAATGGTTTGGCGTTGGATTAGTTTCACTGTAAAACCGAGCTCACCATTTTAAATTCGGATATCGTAACTGCAGAACAGTGATCCCATTTGCACAGCGAGTGGGGCCTGGGTTCATCCTGATGCAAGATAATGCCCGTACACACACAGCTCGATCAACCCAAACTGTCCTAGAAGGGTCTCATATTGAGGTGGTAATACCTCAATATGGCCAGCTAACAGTCCGGATTTAAATCCGATCGAGCAATTATGGGACCAATTAAAAGGAAGAGTTAGAGAGAATGAGCAAGGGGTCTACAACCGACAGCAGCTGATTGATTTTGTCTTTTTCCGGTGATTCCTTTTGTTCATGTTTTTCATTAAAAATGGACAGTTCTATTATGAACATAAAAATAAACAATTCAGGAATTTTATAAATTTTTTAAACAATTGTTAGCCTATATTATAATCAATAGCATTATTTTCTAGTTACATAAGTTAAACAAGTTAATGTCTTTATTATTTTCATGATACATCAAGTAGCTTAGTGGCCTTTATTTTGTTTTAAGTAGTATATATATAGATATATATAT
>JAFELO010001094.1:128690-164410 GCA_017140195.1 Eumaeus atala | reverse complement strand
ATTAATACACAAAATCAGATTCAAATAATTCTATATTGATCACACTATAATTGTTACAATAATTAGAAAACACATCTGCTTCTACTGATCTCTGCACTTGTTATCTTTTTCAATAGCGGCGTCAAAGTTATTGTAGGCCTCTTGGTATTCTTCAATTTACCCACTTATAGTTTTGGTATTCCATGTTTTGGTTGATTTTTAGTAGCATAGGAGGAAAGACGAGCAATTGAAGATATTTGGAGAGCAATTTCGCTCTTTATAATTCAGACCGGAAAACACCCACAAATCCCTGGCATTGTATGGTATTTTTTTATAGAACAGGGGGCAAACGAGGAATCGTATCCTTTTCACGGCTCACACTTTCACATGCGGCAGAGGAGGGCAACGCATCGGCATAATAATTATATGGATGTTTATGGGCGTCGGTAGTCGTGAAGAAGTCTCTGATCGTTCGTTTGCCCCCTATTCTATAAAAATAGAGCAATTCCCGAAGGTTTTGATGTATAATTTGTTCACGACAGTTTGCTTCATGGGCATAGCTGGGGTGGATCGCTTATTAAATATAAAAGCTTAAAGAAATCGTGTCTAATATCACACAAATATTACAATTTGCTTTTTAATTTCGTTTCACTTATTTCACCGTAACATTTTTATTTTAGCTAAATACTTTTGAATTCACTTTCCTTTAAGAGCTTGAAATTAAAATAATTATTGCGACTTCAATCCCTTTTGGAGTAAACAATAATTATTTTACGTCTCCACTCAACTCCATAACATTCTCTTCTTCTTTCAATACCATCAAACTTTTCAGCTTTTCACCCTTTCGTATAAATACAACCCTTAAGTAAATTATTACTGAAAAGTCGGCATGACTTTGGTGAAAATTACGAATCGCGAGGATCAAACGGTAATAAAACGTTTTCGAGACGAGCGCCTGCAAGTGTATCCTCATCCACATAATTACTATGCCATTGCGTTGCCCTCTTCCCCTTTCCCAATGGGCCACCCGCTACTCCCAAACCACACGAAACGTGACGCTGAAGATGTCACTTTACAGCGGTATTATGTGAGCGAGAGGTACTTCCCCGTTCGTGCTGGCCCAATTCCTTTGTACAGGAGGATGTAGTGTCAATGTACTATGCATGACAATACCGCCTACTGTGCAGCATGGCACTACCTCTTAAAATGGTACCTCTTCTCATGGTGTATAGTTATGCCATTGTCAGTAGTTTAGTAACTGCTGGTGTCATTGCTGCATTGCAGCTAGATCAGAACAACAGGGGAGGCACCTACGGTCATTTGTTATCGCGTTAATAGCGATGACTATGCTATCGCGTTTTATACACTTTGTAGAGCCCGTAGAGAGGTGAAGGTGTGCTATGCATCCTCACAACTATACCCGTGTAGATGTCCATGGGAGTCCACGATCAGCAAAAAGCTTCAATTGCTATTTTCTTCCCGTATACTGTAAAAAGAGACCTAATGTAAATAATGTTATTACTATGGGTGTCACCAAACATTGTATAAATCAGAAACGTCCTTCTGAAATAGTCGGATAAATCTCGTCTTCTAAGCATGATATCTTTGTGCAGGACTGGCAAACTCCACTACCCCACGGACGTGTGCGGGCCGCTGTTCGAGGAGGAGCTGGAGTTCTGGGGTCTGGACGCCAATCAGGTGGAGCCTTGCTGTTGGATGACGTATACTCAGGTAAGTTTTAGAATCGGAGTATCTCTCGCTCTCATAAGACCGCCTTAAAGTGAAAGCTATGCGGTCGCGTTTTGTGTGGTACGCTAGATTATATGATGATTCGACTTATGGGCTAAAGATAGGCAGCGTATTTCAATAATTTCAAGTTGTGTGTGCAGTATTGCCATTAGGCAATCTTAATAATTGTTTGCGACCTAAAAACAGATCATATACCATTGAGAGAGACCGTAACATAGTGTTAGATTTACAAGCTAATATAAAAGTATGCGCTCATTGTGTATGCGGTACACTAGGTGCAGGTAATAATTGTATGATGTAAGAGTTTCTCATCTTACGGAGATCGTTGGTCCATGATGGACAAGAGATCGGTTCACTAGGCGTTCATTGAGAGAGGCTTATGTACAGCAGTGGACCAATAAGTGTCGACAATTATGCTGAATGATGAATGAGTAGTTTCTCTGTGATAAAACAATAAATTATTTATGTAATTAATTCGAGTTATATAATATATATAATGATGTATGAATTATGTATTCACATTTCGGCTAATCTCATGACCTACACCGGAATCCTCCCTTAAAATTCCTCGACGAATGGATAGACAACGAGACAAAAAGTGGTCCTAATATTCCATTTTTAATTTATTGGCCTTCCAAACTGCGAGGAATAAACAAAACCCAAAAAAGTGTATATAGAAGTGTAGCCTTCATCTAGGAGGGAAAGGCGGACACGCCGCCAGAACCTACCTTCAGCTACGAGGTAAAGAGGGTCACCCCGTCATAAGCGGTTGAATCGAAGACCTGAAAAATATATTCCGTTATAAATATTTTGCTTTTATAATTAATACATTTGCAATTCGATACAAATACTCGAACAACGATCGTAATGACGTCTCGTGGCAAGTATACACAGGCCAGGTACTCGGCTTAGTTCAACGTGAGTGCACTCATATCGGCGCAATTCTCATATTAATAGTAATGGGGTTTTTTCAAGTGCGTACTCGTGTTGTTTTAAATTCTTATGACGCAATGCGTGTATATTTATTCGCTTTACTCGTTCATAACTGTATACATAAATTATTGTAGGAGGTAGTGCCACGTTGCATTGCAGTCAAATTGAGATTGATGCCCGAAGGACCATAGGGTTGTGTTCCATGCGGTTTGTGAGTTTCCAGTTTCCCATTGGAGGGAATGAAGGCAAAAGGGCACCACCAAATTATGCTCATTACTTTGGGCGCAGATAGAACTATACGGATGTTTATGGGTCCGAGGCCCAAAAACCTATATACATCAATCTGCGTTAGTTTGGAAGTCATCAACACTGCTGACAAATTGGGCCGTCACGACCGTTGACTCTCGCCCCCATGACACATCTGCATAGCGTCTGCAAGACGCTTATGTGGATGTTTATGGACGTCTCTCAGTCATTAAGAATCTGTCATCCCTTATATACTATACTATAGACACATATGCTGCACATTCATAACAGTATGCACACACAATTTGAATTACATACAGAGAATGTTGTTCAATGACACACCAGCAACAGCTATTTGTGTGTGTAAACATAACATATTACGAACGCACACTTCCACATGCTACAGTCACCATATTTAGTGCCATTTCACTTGTGCTACTTTATTGTTTTATGTAAATATTATTAGTTTCAGCGTTTGCCTTCTCTTTGTTAAATCATCATCATTTGTGTTCATCGGTGGCTGTTCTGTCGCGTTTTGTGCGGATCCAGAGCATTTTGGAAGTTCCCACGGAGCAAAGTAGTTAAGTTAGAGATGGGTCAGCTGGCGTACACCTGACTTGATGTCAGGGGAACTCGCATCCCAGCTAGTAAAGCTGTCCAAAATGTTGATGTATCAGTGCTATGGCGTTATCAAAGGGTATAATAGTTATATATATTAACTGGCACTCTGTCCCGGCTTCGCACCGATATTTCACATAATATGGCAAAAATTGGCATGCATTATGGCGCTAACTGAGATTCAGGGTAACCGACATGGCTCCGAGAACCGGCAGGCTGAAGTGGTCATGGGCAGGCCACATTGCTCGCAGCACCGACAACCGTTGGAGAAGAGAGGTTCTCGAGTGGCACCGGAAGACGGAGTGTGGGACGGCCTTCTACCCGGTGGACTGATGACTTGGTGAATGTGGCGGGGAGCCACTGGATGCAAGTGGCTCGTGACCGTGGTCAGTGGCGCTATGTGGGGGAGGTCTATGTCCAGCAGTGGACGTTGTTCAGCTGATGATGATGGCGAAAATTCAGTTGTCTACAAAAATATAAAATTTTTAAATTCATGGTAATGATCATTCAATGTCATGGTAATAACAAGAAATTAAATTTATGACGGAACAACAACGTCTGTCGGGACAGCGAGTTGTCACCAACCTCTGTAGCTAAATAAGGATTTATTAGATATATACTTTCATATTTTTCCACACCTTTGGTTACTCTATCGAAGTTTCATAATGCTCAAAGCGTTCTTTGGAAATGTTATGTATGTTTGTCACAAATAAAGTAGAATTCTAATAGTGTAACAGTAGCTTCAGGGCCTATTCAGCGCGAACAAACGTTCCTTCTTTATAATTTTAGTACACTAATATTGTAAAGAGGAAACATTTGTTATTAGTTTCAACTTTTGCCTTATCTTTGTTTCATCGTCGTAATCACTTGCGTTAATATATAATACTGTCGCGTCTTATGCGGTTTGTGAGTAGCCGGTGGCCTATTGAGAGTAAAGAATTCAAGGATGGCAACGCATGAAACCCGTGGCTATAGCCAACACTGTTAAGACGGTATCCAATGAGAAAGAGAGAGATTGAGAGAGAGAGTTAGCTCCCTCCCATTAATAAATTACAAAATGTAAATTGCAATTTTCGCACGCACAAAGACGTGGGCACAAACTTACACGAATACGCAAACACTGTGATTAATATGAATGTCATCCAGAAAATAAAAATGCGGCACATCTCCCGGTTTCTGAGCGGGAAAATATTTGGAAAATTAAATTCCCCGTATGACGTTGGGTGGTAAATGAAATTTACATACATCGCGGTTACATTGCTCGCTTTAACAAGACAAGAAATGGTCCGCTATTCATCTAGTCGGCTGTGTAATGTGAAATTTGATTGGAAGACTAATTGGCTTTCGCTGGTACATTTTATTTAAAAAGTATGCCTTAACTCTTCGGGCGTATAGTGAGAATGTTAAGTGACAGCTATCCCAATGTTTTCAATATCCGCAAGTAACCTAATATTAGCTTCACTCGTGAAATACTCATGACAGCAACATCATTAAATATGGTGTATATGTGGCGCCTGGTTGACAAAACGAACTCTATCTCGTTCCTCATTATTCCATCTGGGCTGATCCAGGTGCATTTGCTATAAAAGCTTTTCTTAAAGAAAGACTTCATAGTCTTTCTTGAAGAAAGAAAGACTATGAAGTCTTTCTTTCTTCAAAAATTCGGCCAATCACTGGCCCCTGGAATTACGCCTGGCAGCACCGAACTTACCCATCTTCAGCTCAGCGTTGAAGTCGCCCACCATCACCGTATAAAGCGTTTTTGAGATCTGGGTGGCTTTCGAGTTATCCTACACATTGCCTCCACGTCGTCGTCGGCGTGTGTCGTAGTTGGGGCATAGGTCTGTATAACCCTCAGCAGATGCCGTTTGGCAATTCTGAATTTACGCGATACGGTACGCGACCCTTGTTGACACAGTTGCGATCACTTCTACGATATTAGCGAGCGGCTTCCGCACGATTAACACAACACCAGCCTGGGACGAGGCGTCACCTTCCCGATGGCAGAACAAATTGCCGGACTTAAGGATTATCGAGTCTTCTCCCTTTCTTCGGACCTCAGTAATCCCACAACGTCCAATCACGAATTGTACACACATTCTTCCAACTGTAAGATATTTTCGACGGACCGGAGAGTGTGAAAGTTATCTGCTACCAGGGCCAGGTTCGTCAGCTGGTACTTCCGATCCCCTCCGGTGATTTCTATCTCTCCCAGTTCTGACGTTACCGAGTCCGCTACCGAAGACTTGGGAAATCAGAGCTGCCGGAGACTGGGGGCTATGATTCGCGTTGCATTATGTTCATAGGGGGGGTTGTTGCCTAGTCATTGCCGCTATTGGCGAGCGTGTTGGGGATCAACAGTATAGTGGGAAACTTTTGCTGCCCATCCTAAGTCGGTATTTTGTAGTTCCACCCATATCAGAATGGTTTGACCACCCTTCTTCGAACGACTGACGGCGCTGGTGGTCGGTACCACACAGCGGGTGGTGGGATCATCACTTCCCGACGCCTACAATTATTATTTCTTACATTGCACTTATTCTAATTATTTAAATTTATTTTTAAATATCAATACATACAGCCGGTGCACTGAAGTAAGCTATTACAGTTTTTTAATACATGTAAAAAAGGTATTATTTGTGACTTTGTAATTTATAACGTTATAGGTTAGTGTTTGAAACGCCATGTTTTTCAAATAAATTAAATATTTTGCAGGATCATGTAAATAAAGAAATACCCTAATAATACTGAAACGTTGAATTGCATGCAAACTGCATGCAATTCAACGTGTCCATACTAAATAGTTCAACACAGTGATAAGATGTGGAAGATAGGATAGATAATATAAGATGGGAGATGGTTGAAGAGGTTAAAGCATCTACACATATGTAAGAATGTGTTTAAAAGAGTATTGTTTCTCCTATGGTGGTAATAGTTAAACGCAGACAAAGTCACCGCCGAAAGTCATTATAAATGTAAACTCTCTATATGCCTCTAACATGTTATTAAATCAATAAGCCTCGATACAAAGCCTAACAAAATTACACATCTTCCACGTCGTAGCACTTCAAGTTCAAATTCAGGACATGCAAATTTGAATTTGCTTTATTGCTTCATCCAGTTGGAAATATGTTAATAGCGCATTTACATACACTCATCTGGAATAACCTTAAATATGTAAAGAAGCTTATCAGCATTTGTAAAGCAGCCATGAAAATGCTTAAGTTAATAGACTTGACTAGAACTATCAGCTAGTTCTTTCTATTTATTGCAAGACAGCAACAGTCCGCGTTTACCTGGTAACTTAAGTTGCATTGATATCGTCAGATTACGTTCTCACTATGGAAAGTCATGACGTGACCTCATGAACTCTCAATGATAATCCTAACAATCGTTGGTCCGTGATGAAACAAAACGGCCCTGTTTTTTAACATGGCTAGCCGTAATGTAATACGGCCATTTATACATATGACTACGAGATAATATACATAGTTTATTGGATCATTCCAACAGACGAATGAATAAGGAATTACGATGCATGTAAGCATCCGAACACAAAAAAAAAATTATGCAGATTCACTTTCTCCCTTCACTCCATTTCACCATTTCACCTAATACCCGGAGACTCATAAACGGTACAAGGTTCATCAGCATACTCGCCAGTTCACCCAAAGTCTTTGCTGCACTGCCTACATACTTCAACAAAGTCGCTTGCTCGAGGTAGAGTGGCAAGCATATCAAATGTAGATTGCGCGGTCCCGGGTTCGAGTCCCTAGCAGTACTTACACACTACAGGAAAAGTACTTACTACAGGAAAACTTATTGGGATATTTCAATGGATATCCATCGTCGGTTATTACTGTCAACATGGATTAGAAAAAAAGGGAAAAATAAAGTTTCTGCTGACACCCTTGTGCCTTATAATGTGCGCAGCTGGCTAATTACTACACTATTACTATACTATATTGTAACAAAGAGAAGAAATGTTCTTAAATGTCAAATAACACTTACTACTTTTATAATGCGTTAGTTTAATACACAAATATGAAACATAAAAAAGAGCTTAAGTGGTCTCCATTGACTACAGTACAGTCCTGTTAACGTTGAGACCAGTTATCAATAGAAGCACGCACTCTTTAACGTTGAGACCAGTTATCAATAGAAGCATGCACTCTTTAACGTTGAGACCAGTTATCAATAGAAGCATGCACTCTTTCCATGGAAAAAGCCAATCTTATGGATTGTTTTAGTGTCTCCAAATTATCATCGTACTTAGTGCAAGCTGTACTCTCTAAAACTAATTAAAGATCATAAACCAGCGGTTTCAGGTCGGGCTAGACGACGGCCAGTCTTCAGCTCTGATCAATTCCGAGACGTTCGTTTCCAACTAAGACTGGGTGGATCGAGCTTTATGTTTTATCTAACACCCCACCAAATCACCACTGAAATCGTATAATGCCCACGTTGTATTTTTTTCTGTGACCTCCCTTTGCACACCGCTTCTGTAGTTGCTTTTATTTTACCAGTCTATTCATCTTTAGTATATCAGTTAAGAAATTAACAGTGCGCCTCATATAGGCTGCAAATCCTAAGTCATCGCGTAAGATGTGCGATATGGTTCCAGGTGCGGTGTTCATTCCCGGAGATAAAATTTTGTGCTTACGGATAGGATTTGTTCTAATTCTTTGCCTTGTTTTCGTAAACACCACGTCGACGGCCAGATTTTTCTATATCACAAACAGAGGAAGTCTCATTGTACTTACTTATAATCAGGTACACAAACGTTAGACTAACACCAAGTGTGTGGAGAGTTTTAAGAACCGCATTTGGCTCCATACCTACCTCGCGTAATGCAATCACAGCGATTATGTTCTCTTTATCACCCCATTCCATTTTAACATCTCTAAATATTGTACAATATATAGGCGTCAAAGTGAGGAAACACAATGAACAATCGTATAAAAAGGATATGCTACAAATTCAAGTGTATTTTTTTTTATTATTTTGAATTGTAATTGTATCTGTGGGCAGACTAAGTAGACATGGCCGCCTAAGCCAAAATTCATCCAGGACTCGTTTCGATATATTACATTTGTTCACAGCATCGAGACACCCAAGAGACACTGGCCGTGCTGGACCGCTTAGACCTGGACACGGAGAAGCCGTCGGACGAGGAGGTGGCTCGCAAGTTTGGTTTCGAAGAAGACTACTACAACGGCACCGTGTCCTGGTGGCAGCAGCTGAAACCACAGATGTGGTCTCTGTTCGATGAGCCCTACAGTTCTAATGCAGCAAAGGTAAATCTATCGTATCTTATCTTACTATCTTGGAATTGAATACGTTCAAAATATGGTATCTGTTTGATGCGCCTTATATTTCCAATGTAGTAAAGACAAATCTATCGTATCTTATCTTGCTATCTCCACCCTGAACACATTATAAATTTAGTATCTGTTTGTTGAGCGGTATAGTTCTAATGCAGCAAAGGTGAATCTATCGTATCTTATTTTAATATCTTGGCCTTGAGCACACTATGAATGTGGTATCTGTTTGTTGAGCGGTATAGTTCTAATGCAGCAAAGGTGAATCTATCGTATCTTATCTTAATATCTTGGCCTTAGCACACTATGAATGTGGTATCTGTTTGTTGAGTGGTATAGTTCTAACGCAGCAAAGGTGAATCTATCGTATCTTATCTTAATATCTTGGCCTTGAGCACACTATGAATGCGGTATGTGTTTGTTCAGCGGTATAGTTCTAATGCAGTAAAGGTAAATCTATCTATCTATCTTATCTTAATATTTTCTACTCGAACATACTGGAAATGTGGTATATTTGATGAGCTGGATAGTTCTAGTGTAGCAAGAGTGAATCTATCGCATCTAATCTAATTATCTTAGACTTAACCACACTGTAGAAGTGGTATCTACTTGATGAGCCGTATAGTTTTAATACAGCGAAGGTAAATAACATTGTTTGATGAGCCGAATAGTACTTGACACACACGCGTGTGGAAATATTTTTACAGTTCTTCACGTCTCTGCTGTTACTAGTTTCGTCTCTTGTCTCAACCTACTATTAATATCTATTAATAATGATTTAAGAGAAAAGTTATGTTGACGCATTTCTCTCCTTAACTCGCCCCCCTATGGTCACAGACCGCAAGATTATTTTAGATATTCCATATCTCTCATTCTCTTGTCCTCTCCATTTGTCTCTCTCCGTTTCTTGTATAAAATTTAGTAGAGTCATGAATTTAGCCGCGACCCAAGCGTACTACCACTGTCCAATACAAGGTTTTTGGACAATCATTTATTGTAGTTTAAAGAGGAAACGGGCAGCACCTCTTATCAATATTCCTGTAGTAAATTCAAGATAGCTATTTTGAAAATCAGCTGATGTGTCATGTTCAAGGGATTCAATTTCAATCCTCGCGAAAGTTGCACACCGCAGCCTTTTTGATTCAAATTTATGTTAATAAAATTAATATAAACTCGGGTGCTTTGCTTCTCATCTACTCCGGTCGTGCCGGTTTCCGTGAATAATTTTGGTTACGATATGAATTTGTTAGGCTGATATTAATGTTAATAAATGTGATGATTTGTTTTGTTGTTAGGTCATTATGGTAAAGTTTCTGTAACAGAATAAGGTATGTCCTTATACTTTAGGGCGCCAAGAATCCTAAAAAGATATAAGACGTAACTTTATTACTTGAGACTTGTGCAAAACTAGCGCGTGGAACTCTTTCACAGAGTTGTAAGTTGAGGGTTACTCTGTGTAAAATGGGTTATATTTTTCATTTAATCGTCAACAGATTGTGATTATTGACATTAAATAAATAATTAACATAACTTATGTCATGTTGCATTAGAGCTGAATTGGGCCTGCCCTACCGGGGGTGGGGGGTTATCTATCACTTACATGATGCCGCCGTGAAGCGACAGCTATGCTGGCATGTTTAATGCGCTTTGCGAGTATTGAGGTGAAGGGGCGAAGGAGAGGAACGCCTTTTCATTTGGAGATATTAATGAGCGTCAGTATTCACCAAATGACTTTGACTGCTCTTAATATATTAAGTAACTTCTATAAAACTGTAACAAACGTACGTATTATGTAATATTCTTTTCAGATAATCGGCGTAATATCGGTGTTCTTCATCTGTGTGTCCATCATATCGTTCTGCCTGAAGACACACCCCGACATGAGGGTGCCCGTCATACGGAACTACACCGTCACCACGGCCAACCAGACCCAGAGCTGGGCGCTGGACAAAGTGCAAACGAACGCTCATGTAGCATTCTTCTACATAGAATGCGTATGCAACGCGTGGTTCACTCTAGAAATAGTAGTTAGGTTCATATCGTCTCCAAACAAGTGCGAATTCGTCAAATCGTCAGTCAACATCATCGACTACATCGCCACATTGAGTTTCTACATTGATTTAACCCTTCAAAAGTACGCGTCACATGTAGAAAACGCTGACATACTGGAGTTCTTCTCGATTATAAGGATAATGAGACTATTCAAGCTGACTAGACACTCCTCTGGCCTGAAGATCCTGATTCAGACCTTCAGGGCGTCTGCGAAAGAGCTGACCCTGCTGGTGTTTTTTCTAGTGCTCGGTATTGTTATATTTGCGAGCTTGGTCTACTACGCGGAGAGGATACAGACAAATCCCCACAACGACTTCAACAGTATACCCCTGGGCTTGTGGTGGGCGCTGGTTACCATGACGACGGTGGGGTACGGAGACATGGCGCCTAAGACCTACGTGGGTATGTTCGTTGGAGCCCTCTGCGCTCTGGCTGGTGTAAGTATTATTGATTTAATACCATTGGATGCAAACAAGCTTTCGGGGAGATGTAAATGATCACCAACCTCCACTAACATCCAAACATCTAAAGGTAATCAAAATAAAGTATCTTTCCGACCGTTTAGAGATAAGTAAGACATTTTCTTGAAGATTTCTCAGTCGTATCATTAATTCCATAAAAAATAGTACGCAGAAATAATAAGTATATCGATTTATTTAAGTTTTTAGTATAACCAACTATCCGATTCACCAGTTATTAGTAACCATTAATGTATATAAGCTATTGCAGCTTCAAATTATAGCATTGATGGTATGTACACCGAGGCATCGTTAGGTTATGTCTTTCTGAGAATAGCGGGAAGCAAGGGTGCATGTCAAGCAAGGTGGTTCAACTAGGAAGCTTAAACGAAGCATTATGTTAATTACTATTTCGAAACACTAATTTGTGTTAGAAATTTTAACAGTTTAAGAAGTGATTCTTTACATTTGCGGTACATAAGGAAATTAACGTCAATAATATTGTAAGATATATTTACATTTCTTTTTACCTTAAATTATTTGTGTGAGATAATTTTAAAATAATTCTGATAAATTGAAAACAACATATTGTTCAATATTCATTGATATATATTCTACAATATCAAATCCTTTTAAGCGTGTTTCCTTCGTCCGATGTATATCAATAGGGTATTTATTTGTGTCTGGCATTCACAATCCTTCCTTACAAACAGGATTACTTATTGCGGAAGAGCGGCTAACAGGCCCCGTTAGGAGATGGGTTAGATCTTATTTAATACAATAAATGCTTCTGTACTTAGAATCTAAGAAGTCATTGTGGACTGATTTGCATTAACCATTAAAGTTGGGACCATGAAGTTTAGTGAATATAATTTTTGTGTGAGTAGGCGCCCACTAAGAATGAAATTTTAGAATTTCAACCACAAAGGGAGTGAAAGAAGGGTTGAAAGTTTGTATGGAAGTATCTCATTTTTTAAGTTAGCCACTTAAAAGCTTGACTTTTTAACTTAAATTTTGAAGCTTAACTTTTGAGCTACTGTTACTGTAAAAGGAGACATATACGTATTTAACGTTTCTGAACAGTCTACCCCTTAGGTGTGAAATAGGGGTTGACACTTATATGGGTTAGTCTGGAAGTCCCTCATTTTTGAAGTGAATTACATGAAACTGTGACGCTTTTGATTACAAATAAATGGATACGTAATTTTTATGTAAATCCTACTTCTAAATAGATAATAGAGACCGGAGCAACTGCAGGGCGCTGCTACTTACACATATTCGAAATACCCAATAAATTTAACAAAAAATTTGAATTATGCTTTTGAAATATATACAATCAAACTTTACTAAAAAAAAGTATTGAATACATATAAATAAAATAAAATAAAAAAGCCTTTTATTTGTTACATGTTAAGTATGTTTGATACCAATATAGGAAATTGATTTGAAAACATAAAACTTTGTACTTATACTAAATTGATAACCCTAAAACTATAGTTACTACCTGTTAATTATGTTTGTGATTGTAAGAACCCCACGTTCTCGAAGATGAAGGTCTACCTCCTCTAGACATTTCCATTTTTCCCTTTCCTTGGCAGTCTCTATACACTGTTCGCCTGCCACTTTAATAATTTTATGCCACCTCAAATAACAAATTGAGTGATGCCATTAGAGTTAATCCTTAATCAGAGTTTTTGTAAGTATAATTGGAGAATTAGGGTTGTTGGAGAAAAAAAATTTATTGAAGAATTCCGGTGGTAGGGTCGCCCATATACATCTATATCATCTGTGCAGACGTGTTGCGCTCCTCCGCAGCTTTCCAATGGACCTCCGGAAACTCAAACAACGCACGAAACGCGATGTCTGTCAGTCTGCAGCGGTAGCGGCGAGAGATACCTCACCGGCCGTGGCCCCCCAACTCCTCTGCAGTGCAATACCTAGTGTAGAACTCCAATAGTAGTCCATTTATTACTTGAATACACAATAATTTCCAACAGGTGCTGACGATAGCCCTGCCCGTGCCGGTCATCGTGTCCAATTTCGCGATGTACTATTCTCACACGCAGGCGCGCGCTAAGCTGCCCAAGAAACGCAGAAGAGTTATCAACGTAGAACCTACCAGGCCTCCACTACGTGTGTAGCATTTCATTATTTCCTCTTATACTGGATCTATGTTCAAAGCAAGAATGAAAAATATATGATGGAAATAATAAACAGAATATTTATAAGTAACTTAATTATAAAACTTATGAATTGTCAAGTAACTGCTAATACACTGTTAGGAATTATTTAAATATAGTATTTTATACAAAAGCCCTTTACAAAGTAAAAAGTAGTCCTTTTGATTGTTTAATTAAGTAATTTTTCTTTTAGATTTTAGCTACAAATTAAAATGGAATATTTTCCCGTCCATAATTTTGGTAAACATCTTCGTTCTTAAGATTCAAAATTCATGAGACTGCTTGACATCAAGCCAACAGTGATAAAATCGCCATCTCATAGTCAAAGTCTTAAATTCCTCTTTCTTTGAAGTTTATCAGAAATTTTATTTTTTTTTTTTTGCTCACACAGGAGCACCGGGTGTGCCTGGCGCGCCCGCGGGACCACTGCCGCCAGGTATGGGAGCCCAAGCTGTAAATAGGAGAATGAATGCAATCAAAACCAACCATCCTAAAGACATGATGGGACCTAACATGGGTAAGTATACATAGCACGTAGCAATGGACTATATAACTTGTATTGCAAAGTTAATTATTTCTTAACAGTTCCAGAGGTCTGTTAAAATTGGCACCTACCACATATTAGTTTGAGAGAAATTGACGTATTTAATTGGCAATCATTGGCAACATAGAACATGTACAAATTCACAAAAAATATTAGATAGACTTCAAGTCGCACTAACAAATTAAAAAAAATAACAGATTATATGATAATTTTGTAAATATTCATTATGTTGCTAAATTAAAATATAGTTTTATTAATTAAAATTTTCCAGTCTTATTTAAATATCATATCATTAAATAATACTGAACATTTACAACATTAATATGTAAATAAATAAGGTAGTCGAGTCACAAGAATATAAACAAATTACCAGAGCGATTTTAGTGCGAAATTCGTCAACAATTTCTTTGATTATATACGATTTGCTTATTATACCTAAATGACTTAGTTCGACACTTTATATTTCATCAATGTTTTTAAATATATTATGAGTATATTTATGAATTATTTATTCTTAACTCTGTCATTGTTGTATAATTTAATGTTAAAATTAGGATGTATACAATAGCATATTTTCTTCTACTCGCGCATTTTGATGGGTGTGCAAAGTGCCTGTGTGAAAAGTGAAAAATATCTAAAAACGATAATCTTTGAAGTAGAAGGTTGTGTCCAAATTATGGCTCGGATTATTAATTTAATTTTACATTAGGCCATGAGGATGAGTGCTAAAACTTTTAGTTTCTGCTGCGCACAAACCACATTTAGTTAATGTGGTTTGTGAGTGATCGTCCAGCACTACGACAGATAGGCAACTATCTATCGATCACTCCTCGTTTGCTCCGTATTCCGAACCCGAATCTTAAAAAATATTTTTAATACATGCTTAACAATGGTTTCTTAAGCAAATTTGTATGTCTTTTGCACTAGCGACTCTTATTAAAGCACTAAAGTCGTTCTGGATTGTAAAATAACTATTGCAAATCAAGTAATTGCTTACGCAATGTAATCCTTCGCAGATGGTGATCGTAGCGAACTTGAAGCTATGATCCAAACAACACCAAACAACTGCAAAAGAAAAAATATTAACATGCTTTAAAAGCAATAACCGGCTCCGGGAACGGGCTCACTATATCGCCTGCACGAACGGACTTAGCTTATGGGTTACTAACACACTTACAAGATCATTTCTGTCACAAATTGCACAAGGCAACTTCAAGCAGCACTCGGAGCCAACTTAGGTCCCATTGTCTCATCGTAACTAGTCGAAGGTTGGACAATTTACATGGAACATAGTGTTTTGTCACCTCGTGTCAATCTGTCGTTATTTATGTTATAGATGTTTCTTTTATTACTCACTGTCATTTGAGTGTTTATTTTATATTGAAAGCTTACTTGTTACGTCGCAAGGATCCACAATCATATTTTTGTATTTGTACAATGATTTATCTCTCTCGTGCTAATCGTGAGGGAAATGCTAGTATCGCGAGAGCTACTGGACGTGTTGCCAGCGCTCTTTGCCAGTCATTGTGTCAGTTATAGATGTGATGCTACTATAGCACTACAATATTAAAATTATAATATTCGTATAATCCCATGCAATAAGTAAGTATTTTCTTTTATTTTATAAACGGGAATCTTATTTTATATTTTTTACAAATAGATGATTATGGAACCTGCCTTAATACAGAAAAGCTTTTAGTTTTATCCTTTTGTTCTATTTACGTGTCAGCCTCGTCATGGTGAGAATATATAAGGTGCATAAGTAAACTTTCAGGCAATCATCTTCAGACACCAGCTATCCGTAATTCTACACCTCAAGCAATCCGAATACCGGTCAACACGCTGGTACATCTATAAGTAGTTATGTATCAATTTGTACTAGTCTTTGATGTTTTTTGTTACTAATCATATCACAGGAAAATTATCACTTTAGACGCCGGTTTCATCAGTTGCTTATTGTATTGACTTTGTTCCGTTCCACCATAATTTTTCATCGTTAACTACATTATTTACGAGCTGACAACGTCGAAAATGTGTCAATTTCAGCGTTAAGAAATTATATATTCTACTATAGTAATTTAAAATTAATGTTCAACATATTTGTTAATTATTAAATTGTTTATGTTAACTGTTTTATATATTTTTCAAGCATAACTTTATAATTTGTAAAAGGAAAAAAAATCGTTTAAAATTACGCACGCGTGTTCTACTTTTAAATTATAATCATTTGACTAGATACTAGTTGCTGTTCAAAGGCCTGACTAAGATATGTAATACTTAGTTTGACAGTTTCTTTTATTCGGAACGACATAGATTCTGTGGAACCGAAACGCGTAATTTATCTGATACTTATGTTTGCAATAGGCTAAGCATGGCCATTTTTGTGACCGACGAAACGGGCCTAAAGAATACTCTTTTCGTGTAACGAATAAGTCAGCCAGCAAACGACAATTCACACGTCAAGTATTTATAAACAGAGTATAATCTTGAAGTCAATACTTACGTAAATTTTTACAGGCACTAACAAACTACTTGTGTCTCCTTGTGATCATGTCTGCTGTAAACACAAAATGGCGAGGATTATAGAAGACATTGCATAATCCTTGAGTTATATTATTATAGCAAAGCAGTTTAAATAGAACAAACAAAGTACAAATTCATACATTCATTATAAACGCATTTATACTGTACTGCAAGTACTGAGCTTCGTGATTACAATCGTTCTGTCAGTTGAAAATTAACGTAGCGAAACCTTTTTTATGACAAAATGGCTGGACCCTATATATAGGTCATATTTTTAACAGCAAATTTACCGAAATGCTCTTTATGAAAGTATATCTTTTTAGTTAATATTGAAGATAATAAATTGAAATAAATATTGGTCCATTTTTGTATTTTTCAACGATTCATTTCACGAAGTTCAGCTCAGAACCATATTCACACATTCTCAAATGCGTGCTGTCATTGTTAGTACCTCAAGTAACGTGGCCTCTTGATGTTGTGTGCTCATTTGTGATGTTTTGTATTATATCGATCCCTATTGTCTATTTATAATAAATATTTATATTTAGCTAGAATATTAAATTTTGAATGATTGTTGTCAAAATTACTGATATTCCTAAATGTTATTGACTAATTTATGATTCCATCCGCAGTCGCAAGTTTGATGCCGGGGATAGATCTATCCGTCACCACTCGTGTCTCTCCAAGTCCTCGAGACATGAGCCCCGCGTTAGCCATAGCGTTACCCTTGATGAAATCCGTTAACATAGTACCGGCACAATGTTTCGATAATATGGCATACCATAGAGAGAAGTCTGAAGAAACCAAAAAAGAGAGCAAATCATCCAGTAGGCAAGATTCTGGTGAAAGTAATAGCACTGTTAAGGTAAATTACAAAGATAAATTCAATGATAAGGTTGAAGAAAAGATGGATGCAAGAACACCATTACTTAGGGATCATAAGAATGAATCTCTAGACGAGACTAAACTAAGAGAGAATAAAATGGAAAAACGCAAATCGTCAGCTTCGACCTAACATTTAAGTGAGCACGAATTACATTTTTAAAATATAATTATGTATATTAATGTTAAAACTAATTAACGAGACCAATAATATTAAGAGTGACTTGATAAATTTGTACTTCATGATTACCACAAAATCCTGAAACATATTAATACATACATCTTTGAGCAAATTTAGATTATTTCCCATCTACAATTAAGATCATTTGATAAATAATTTCTTAATTTTGTATGTGTTGTATTGATGTTTAGTGTATAATTTGTAATGAGGTAACCGATATTCTAAATTCTGCTTATGAAATCAGAAATGGCTGTCTTTGTGTATGTCAATGTGGAAAGCATGGCGATTTGTGTAATATAAATACATTGAAAAAGGCCGTGATAGTTTTAAGCATTAGATAAAACTTCCACAGCAAAACCAATTATCTTATTTATTACCGTTGTAAATTTTTATCCTATTTTTAAAATCCGTTGTATATTTTAATAATAAGCAATTGTCATTTGCATTATTAAACTTTGCAGTAACAAGTACTAGGTGCATGAGCTTATAATTTTCAATAAATTCCCTTATACAATATTCAAAAGATAGCAGATTTCAACGTGTATGGTTATGTAAGTAACTTTTGTGTTCGTTCAACGAACCACAAATATAGTTTCGGACGCTTACAATAATATAAATCGAATTTCATTGGAGAAACTGCTCGTGTCATTGATACTTTGTCTCTTCAATACTCAGTAAATGCTAATTCTCAATGGCCATCATTATCTTTTGTTACAAAGTTTCACAGAAAAGTAAATGTTAGTCTAGCCGAACCGACGTCGCTATTTGATACAAAATCCATTGTTGTAATCTTCGAAGTTTGTTTTAATTTTGAAACAGAAATTTTAAATCAATATAGAATTATTTGAATCTGATTTTGTGTATTAATGTATATATATATATATATATAGAGAAAAAGAAGAAAATTTTACAGGACAACTCGATTTTCTATAACTTTAAATATTATACACAATACTTTATAACCTCGAAACTCTTACTGTCACAAATTTTATCAGAGTTCAATCACGATCAAAACAAGATGTTTGTCTTTGAAATTTCCGACAATCTTTAGCAAAGAGGGTGTAAACTTTGTTGTAAGACTATTTAAGATTTCACTTTAGTTAATTTAAAGATTGTGTTGTTTTGTGGAACCAATTTTATCACTTTTAATGAAACCGTATTACCGTTCTCTATGTCTATAAACACAACTAATCTATTTAATGTATAATTCTTAGTTTTTGTTTATTCGTAATATACTGATGTGGCTAGCAGTTGGTTTTGATTATTTTTGTCCATTACCATAAATTCATGTTTAGAATTAAAAGGACCTCTCTCTATAAACAAAATTAGAAGTTTTTTCGAATTGACTCGTTACGTCGAAATAGCGCTCAATTCAAATGCAGACTATAACTTTAAACCATTGTAATGGTTTATTTAATGGTACATTAACTATAGTCACATTTTTAGTTCAGTTTAGATTAGTCATCAAATCTCCCCAAAAGTTGTTTATGGAGCAGTCAAAGATAACGTAAAAATTATTTTCGTTTTTTACATGTTTACAGCTTAGTTATTGCTTGGTCGATGAAGATAAACATCGTAAAAGAACTGCATATTCGACAATAATGATGATCTTTATTACAGAAGATCAATACTTTGCATGTGGTAAATTATTGTCCAATATTTTTCCTGAAACGACCATCAGATGGAGCCGAATGCGCTGGATAGACTCAATTTGCGCCACTTGGGCAGCAAGATCCACGAGACCTTTCGCATTATCGAAAACAAAATATTTGGTGTAACATTTAGACAAAAACTCCTATATGACCATCATCATAGATTCGCTCAAAATGATTTGGCGCAACATTATACAAAAATAACTAATACAACCATCATCATTGAGGATGTCGACAGGAAGATGATTATGAAACTTCCGTGATTCCTGACTTCGAGTTTATTGTTGAGATCGAGTTTATTTCTATAACTCAACAGGTAACATTCGTCACTAGTATATTACGACTAAACGGAAACTATCACGCACATGTTATTGTAAAATATCTCGTTTATCCGCTATTTAGTCAATACGACATATCATCAGCACTTTCGTATATCGGTGTTATTTTTATACGTGTACATACCTAAATTAAGTAGATATTAAAAAAAAAAAACAAATAATATTTTATAACATTTAGGTTATATTAGGGCCTATAATATTTCGCGCCAGAAGTACCATCCAGTGATGCATGTCTGAAGCAAGACATTTGAATTAGTAAATAGTTGCTAGTTCAAATTGAGTTGTTATTACTTGAATTATTTAATGTTAGTTTTATAAATGAATTTAACAAAATGTAAATTATGTTTTATATATTTGGGGGTAATGTAAGGTCTGGCACATTGAACACCATACTGGCACGTATTAGGCCAAGTTTAGTCTTATGGAACATTGTAATGCTTTTAATATAAGGACCTGTCCAATACTTAGTCGTAAATATAATTATCAAATACATAATCCTGTACCATAGTATGTTATATAACGTTAACCAATCCACGTGTCGTGACTATAGTTGGCGTGTCATGGGAGTTTGCAAGCGTAATCGATGGTTACACAAATTTCTACATCACTTTTAAACGGCAAAACACGATATGTAAGTACCGATTTACCGATCATGAAGTACATAAGTGAAGACTATCGAATAGTAGTGTATCGATTTTAACATATCGATAGGTTGAAATGTAAATTAATACGAATTCACAAACTTACATCAATAACATTTCATATGCAAAGGCTATTAAAAGGTTAACAAAGACTATATATTTTTAACACCCAAATGCAATATTAATATTAATTATAATAGTAAGTAGTGGTAGTAAAAACGTTAGACGATTTATGGCCCAGTAATGACAGCTCATCACTTTGAAAAATTAAAGTAAATTGTTATCATTACAATAAAACTCTTTACAATAAAACTACTTCTACGGATTATTTCGCGGTTTATTTAATCATTTAACTGGCCCGACGTTTCAGAAATTTCACAGCAACCATGGTAACAGGTGTACTGAGATGACAGATGTCCTGATTTCATATGTTGTTAAATTAAGTGAACCGCGATAAATCCCGTAAGTAGAGTTTTATTGTAATGAGTAACATTCGCGTAAATTTAAGACATCAATAAATTGTTATCCAAAAACAAATAATACAGTTATCAAATCTACTAATTTCCACTATTAGACATTAAATATTTCATTTGTTACACACAAAGAAAATTGGAGACAAACAGCAAAATCTGCCACCAACCACGAAACATGAGACGCCCCATGAGCACCAGAACTCCAGGCCAGTAGTGTGCGACCAAAAAACGAATTTAAAGTATGAAAAGGTTTCATAGATTTTGCAGTAAGTAATAAAATCGCTTGCGAACGCCGCAGGAGAGCCATCAGTTTTACTAATTAAATGTTTTTTTAATACCTACAACATTTGTTAACGTAACGTTCTCATTCGTATTGTTGAACCATTTATACAATGAACGATAAGAAAACACAGTAAAGAAAACAAGCGTGATTTTTTTACCGGAGTGGTCAGAGTTATAACGGAGCTAGACCTTATTGCATGCTGATCGCGCGAGTTGTAATTTAATAAAGCAACACATGCGAGGACTGTTGATTTTCTGGGCGGAAATAATAAAGTTATGATTAGTGTTCCGCTGGATGAGTTGGCATATTTGCAATATTATTTTTAAACTTGATATAAACGTGATAGTGATAGATTTTCTTGCAAAGAAATAGTACTGCCATATATATTTTTATAATATAACAATTATTTAGGTACTTTTTAAGAAATTACATTGAAATTTGAAAATTGAGTCCATTGATACTAATCTTCTCACTTATGTGTTTAAACAACTTAGACCCTTAAAGATGTTAGATGGTAAGGATCGGATCGGATAATTTGACGTTCATGGAAAGAGTATATCCAGCGCTGTTTGATGATTATATACAAATTACACAGGTAACCAATATGTTTCGATTCGCACGTAATTATCGAAACGTGCCTCGTCGTTAAATTACGTCTCGAAAGAGCCGGGGGCTTAAACATGCCGCGTAACTTCTCAGAGCTTTCGCTCGCGAGTTTTCTTGGCACTTGAAATAACTTACATGCGAACGTATATCAATAACAATCAGGTAAGACTTTCCTTAAAATATTCAAAACTTATTATATCTTGTCTGAAACAATGTTTGATAAATTAAAATAAAACTACTTTTACGGATTTTATCGCGCTTTATTAAGTTATTTAACTAGCCCGACGTTTCAGAAGATTTACAGCGACCATGGTCACCAGTGGATGGGTAAAAACATTGGGCCAGTTAAACAATAAAATAAACTACCATAAGATCTGTAAAATTAGTTTTATTTTAATGAGTAGGTAACGTTCTCGTAAAGTTAAGACATCAATCATATTTGACTGCTTATTAGAGAGGACATTAGAAGAAAAAGCATTTGAAAGATTCACATTTTTTTAGGAAAGAGCTTGAACTCTATTTTGCTAACATCATAATATTGTTGGCCTAATGTTTTGAATCCGAAAAAACACAGCTAGAAAAGTGGAATAATTACCACGGGAATACGTGAATAAACATATATTCCAACTTAGCGCCTGTTGTGCTATGTAGTAATTGTGTGATGGGGTTAGAATCCTAATTTGCTCGGCAGTTCAGATACCCCCGTTTCTTATGTGTAAAATATACAGTATTTTAAAACTGGTACATTACAAAAAATTTATAACTGCCGGCCTGATAATTCGTGTTGCGCCCGACGGTTGAGAGTGCAAGGTGTCGTGTAGCTGATGGCTGTCAATCTGCCGCCGCTTCAATACACTAGCACCGCAGTCACTAATTATGATGATATTAGCCAAATCAACTCACTTGTAGCTGAAATTCGGTCATCGAGGCGTTTAAAGCGATGGCATTCCGAATGCGTTTCATCAATCAAGCCAAGGATAATTATAATAAAGAGGGAAATCAATCTCTCGTGAAAATCTACAAGATATAACACAGAACTAGAACTGTTTTTCCCGACAGACGAATGACAGACACACGTGGAACAAAGTGATATAAAATTTATATGTTTTCCTTTCAAATTAAGTGTCAAAATTATAGCGTTTGTTAATCTCTGATATGCCTACAATGCCGCACCATAACCATAATAAAATTATATAACCAAGTTATATGTGTGTATAAAATTCCCCTGAACATAAGTAACGCTTTTTTCGTAACTAGCAAATAGCTGAATGTTGATCCAAGTAATTCAAAATCTATGTTAGATCTAGGATCTGAGTTACCAACTGTAAACCAAATTCATTGTTACTCGAAGAATAATTTTGAATAGCACCAATGACGTATAAACCTAGATGTAACGTGTCTGTACCAATTCGAGATTACAATTTTGAAACTAGAATAAAAAATTGATGTGAACTTAAGCAATCTCTTCATCAACAGGGAAGCAAAACGATAACAACTTCATCTATCTTACGAACATGGTTCAGCTAAATATTTGTGCGTCCAGAAACAACTACAGTCACAACCGTGCCCGTGCTACACGTTGAAGCATAGGTACTGGGGGCACGGCGGTCAGAGGCGGTCTCCTTCCATTGCTAGTGTCGAAGCATCACATTGAGATAGCTCGACCATGCAAGAAATTAGGATAATATTTTCTAAACTTTGACGCGTCACAAACAAAAGTAATAACTTGACTTCCAATGAATCTGGAAACACTTCCTATTCATCCTACTTTCCTCTGATTAAATTCGTTGCGGGTCCTAAGGCAGTTTTAAGCATTCCCTCGGGCTCCCTGCGATCATATCAAAGTGTTGCAAGTGGATGAGGCTGTCGATCCTGGAGACACAGGAATAGCAGCGGTGGGAAAGTGTGGCGGGCTATGCCCGATTTAAAATAATCCTTTGCTCTAATTAAGAGATTGTTACATTTCTTGAGTTAATCTCGTCAATTATATTAATAAAGTTCCAATCATATGAACCACAGTTTATCTGATCAGGGGTAAATATTACGTGACCCGTAAATACTCTTGCAAAGTTTAATACTTTAGCGATATTTCATACAAGCCTAACCATCTCAACACCTGCTATGAGGGGAAGTTGCTTAAGTTCAAAATCAAAAAAAATCTACGGATGACGAGCCCGGAAGTTAATCTGCTTTTTTTTAGTGCCACATCGTTAGGCCATTCTGTTAATTTATTTTTTACTTTACATTTACTTATCAGCGTCATCTTAAATTAACTTCTTTTAATTATTGTAATATTTAGAAAATTTCTTTTTACTCTTCTAGAGAGGTAGCCCATGACGTCATTTATGTCTCATGCTAAACTGAATATGTAAATATTAAAATCTTATCAGGATTATTTACGAACTGATAGGTAGCTATATAATATTTTTCCATACAAAAACTTGGACGAAGCAGCTAGTAAAATTAGTTCTTATAATGCGGTTATTGCTTAACAACGATTAATCAAATTACGAATATTTCTTAACACGTAAATTTGTGAATATTAAAATTTTATTTATGTTTATCACGCGAATATTATAATATTGGAATCGCATAGCGTGCCTTTTGATCTGTATTCGAACTGCTTCAAATCATCATTAACTATAATGAAATTTATAAAATATTCACGTAATATAATATTGTATTTCTGTATCATATTATACTTAGGTATGCTTTACCTCAAATTAATGTGTGTGCTTGCAACAAATTTAAAGGAAATATGAAATGTATATGTAAAAGTGCAATTTACATTAACTCACACTGAATATGGTGAAAGATATTATATTATGTAGTTAAATATTATGTCCCCGTTAAAGTTTATTTGTTAAATTTATAAAATTTCTCTATAATTGTGACCATTTTAAGTTTAACGAACTAGTCTAAAAGTATATTAAGTATAAAATTTCTTAAAAATCGTTAGAGCCGTTTGGAGGTCACATCGATAGCGCTTGATATGCGAACAGGGCTTGTGTTGTGTGTATACATTGTACAATTTGGAACAATACGAAATTTATTTGAAATATTGTTCAATAAATATTTACAAAAATCGTAATTCATTTTTTAACCCCTTGTATGAGTATAAACTTTTTGTGACTGGTGCATACGAATGCTCCATTGTAACAGGCTCGAGTGAGCGCGACAAAACACCAATTAAATGATGAGTGTCGCCACCGCATTGTTCAGGAGAGACGTGTTCCCGGTGGAACTGGCGCGGTCGGCCGCAATTCATCAAGAACACTCTCATCATGCTAACAATTCCTAATTACCTCATATAGGAATTTTATTTTTCATAGTACATTATGTCGTCTTAGCCGAATTATATCATGGCGGCCATCTCTATAGAGACTGGCGGCCAACTGCGCAGTACATGAGTGCACAAGTGTGTGTGCAGGCACGATTGCGCTCCTTGTTCCCCCATTCTCATATTCCGATGGGACGGCTCCGACACGACCGGACCGGAATCAGGCGTAGGACCGACGTAGTACGTAGGCTTGACGTGCTCTCCGAGGCACGGGAGTTGGTCCGACCCGGGACTCGAACCCAGGCCTCACAACTGTCCTTGAACATGCCCACCACTAGGCCACGAGGCAGACCTGTTTATATAATAACCATAACTACCGACGTCCGTGGACGTGTATATAAATTTTATGCATACGTCTTGCCTTTATTCGCTGCTCCCCTCCGCTGGGCTAACTAAAACTTACAAACAACATGAAACGAAACATGTCGTCGCTTTGAGGTAGTATCAGATGTGAGCGGGAGGTACTTCCCGGTCCACCGGTACCCTCAGGCTGCATCACACATCTTCTTATCTTATTTACTTGCAACCTCGAATTCTGCGGGTAACTTTAGACGGCGGTACGTACCTAACTCGTTTGCCCCTTATTTAATAGAAAAAAGGATATTAAGCTTCTGCTTACATTGCTATGTATTTATATGTTGTTTCAATTAAAAAGTGTTGTCCCTACTGATGTATAATTTGTTCAATGGGTAAAAGATTGAATCGGTTAGTTTCACTTTCTGACAGTCTTACGGATACGAAGGCCATATAAATGGAGAATAGTTGACGTCTAGACAAGAATATTATTATAAGTTTCAATTGTTTGCGTGCCTGCTCCATTACCACATTACCAATAGAACTCCAACTGAACTTTGTTTGTATACTCTGTATGTCATATCAGGATGACATACAGACGGATAAGTCACTATCCTACGTCTTGAACTCTCCCCACCACTGTTCAAGCCTTGTCATGGCGGTGGGGCTCAGTAGCCTGGCCTGAACCAAGGTGAAGTCAGTTGAACCGAGGGATATGCTCTTTGCACCCATCTTATAATAAAAGGGGGCTAAAGAACGGGTGGAGCATCGCTCCTTGTAACCCCCTTATAGGAAGAGGGGACCAAAGAGTAACAGGAGGAGGCGTTTTTCGTACGGGGAAAGGGGCACGGGTGTGAACCTTACCCCATTGCACAGTCGCAACGTTGGTGAGGTTGTCCTGTAGTGTGGGACAAGACCATCTGTGGAGGTGCAGTCGGTCCCTTAGGGTGCTGTCTAGCCGTCGAGGCGCCCTGATGATTTGTTGTTCCGGGGCACCTCTCCAAAGGCGGCACTGATGGCACTCGCGGTAGCTTATGTGGATATTCAGCACTATAATCCGCGAGCCCCACACCCCACTGGACCCACCCAGGGCAAGTGAAGGCGCGTAAATGCGTTGCCCCGCCTCAACAAAAAAAAACTAAAAAGCTCTTGAACTCAAGGTGACTAGTATTAGATCACAAAGGAATACAAAATATGCTCGTCTCATTGCGACTATGGCCTCATGGTACATGTTCCTGTCATCAATAGACAGACGACATAACACCAGAAGCAGGAGCGCGACGCACTCAGCGGGAAGTTGGGTTACGCCTGGAGCTCGCTCTCCAATACACAGTAACACACCGCTAGCTTCTTGCCGCCTGATTGTTACTATTCCTGTTACCCTTTTAAAAGGTGTTAATAATACTTTAATAATTAGGAAGACGTAATGCCATGCTGCATAGGAGGAGGTAGTAGTGCCTTGCATAGTACATGACACTACATCCCCCTTTGTAGGAAAAAGGAGGACGACACATCGGCACAGTGACTATGTAGATGTTCATGGGTGTCAGTAGTCGAAAAAGGTTCCGATTGCTCATTTGCCCCTGTATTCTATAAAAAAATTAAAAAGAATACATTATTTCCAGCTTACGAATTGATCGTCACCCAAAGCAGTACAACATCAGTTTGTTTATCATCACATCGCACAGGGTATGAGTGGAATAGCATACACTAGCTATACTCTGTACAGCTACTGAATACTATCAGTTTGTTGATCATCACATCGCACAGGGTATGAGTGGAATAGCATACACTAGCTATACTCTGTACAGCTACTGAATACTATCAGTTTGTAGATCATCACATCGCACAGGGTATGAGTGGAATAGCATACACTAGCTATACTCTGTACAGCTACTGTATACTATTCCACTTTCATTCCACGCTATTTCAATTCGTTCAGTAGTTTATGTGCGAATGCATATAATTATACAAACTATCGTATTTGTAACATTAGTTAGAAGTAATCAGAGATAATGAAATCAAAATAAAATAATTTATATTACGAACAGTGTCTTCATTATGCATTTTCCACACATCGTGTTTCAAATGATAAAATCCACTAAAACTTAAAATTAAGTTTCACAAAGTTAAAGTGGCATTTGTAAACATTTTCACTGCCTCTTGCTCGGACGCCGCGAAAGTTTGCGAATTTTGAAACAAAGCGCGAGGGTCCTATCAACACGCAAAATTAAAAAAGTTTAAACCGTAGCCTTCGCGAACCATAAGCAAGATCAATCTATTGTAAAGCGGTAGGCGGTGACAATAATTACGTTTCATTAATAAACTAGCAACGGCTCCGGGTTTCACGTGCTTAATGTTATTATTATTATTCAAATATATTGTGTTATAAGAGGGCAATCGAGCAATCGGCCCTTTGTGATCGTAGTCACAAAGGGCCGACGCCAATAAACATCCATATTATTGTCATCCAGATGCATTCCCCTCCCTTCCTCCTCCTTACCAATGAGCCGCCAGCTATTCACTAAGATGTGACAGCACACACACACACCACAGACACACCTCCCTGGTCGTGCCGGCCCACTTCAGCTGCAGTGCAGCGCAACTCTACTAACTTTATTATTTTATATTCAGCACCTTGCGGTAATGTTTTTTTTTTTTAAATAACATAGTCTATGTCATACAGAGGAGATGCAGTTTTCTGATGGTGAAAGGATTAGGAAGTAGGTCTAGTAGTTTTTGCGTGACAACAGTAGATTGTACACAAAAATGTTTCCTCTCTATAATCTCGTGTCACAAAGTTGGTTACGGTAATCCTCGGAAGCGGCTTTACCTATTTTTACCAAATGTAACATGTATATTCAGTGTATTTCACACCTCTCAGGCTTAAAAATAAATAAGATGTAAGGGTTAATATATTTTTTAATGTTTACCCTTAATATATTTTTTTAATGTTTACACGTCATATTGGCAGAACAACGTCCGTCCGTACACGTAGTATTAGCATAGATATAATTAGTAAACGGCATCTGCTATCGGTGCATACCAGTCGAATGGGCCGCTGCGGCCAGGGGAGGTAGACTTCACATTACACGATACCGCCGTATTTCTGGTGCCCCATAAAGGAGCGAAAATTAAAAATTTCAACAATAAATACATTCCGATATGGAATGATCGGGCGTGCTGACCAAAGATATGAGAAAGAAATTATGCATCGTGTCGACCGATGCTGCAATGCAAGAAGGGCATAAACTATTATATGATTTGTATAAAGAAACCATCCCATGAAGTTTAGCACTACAACAAAAATACGTTCTGATGTCTCAAGCTTACGCGAATGAATTTATCGCTGTTCATTTAATTATTTAGCTAACCCAACGTTTAGGAAGCTTCACAGCAACCATGGTCAAGTGTCATTTATCCATCCGTGACCATGATTCATGAAAAGCTCCTGAAACGTCGGGCTAGTTAAATAATTAGATAAACAGCGGTAAATTCCTTAAAAGGAGTTTTATTGTAAAAAATATGCATTTATTATAACAAAGAAACCGGGGGGAAAATGCTAGCGCGGAAATATAAAGAACATGAAGTTGTGAAAATAAGAGTTTCTCGCCCGTGCGCTTTAGCAGCAGGCTGGTAAGTAAGATTAATGACCCGGCAGTTCCCTGCGGTGAAATTCGGGCGACTTAAATACTCATTTATGAATGATTTAATGGTACATTAAGTCTTCGTTAACATCGGTAATTTGTGAGTTCTGATGAGTTATTGGATTTTGTCATTGTGGAGAGCCACTCTGAGAAACCAGTAAAGCTGCAGATGATCCGGCTTCTACTACCGTTAGGGGATTTTATACGGGGACTTTTTTATAGTGAACACCATCACATTGGCATCCTCATAATTGTTATGCCGACACTTTGCCCTCCCCCGAGAAACAAAAGAACTAGGAGCAATTCTGCTGCTCAGTCATCGGACATTACCTGCTCCAGTTCGGAGCTGATTAGCTGCTGCTATGGTGGCCGATCTTTAGACCATGTTTATTAAAACGTCAGCCTGTGTCGACTAGTAAGAAAAACTGCAAGGTAGGAACTTCCTCGGGTACGCTTCCTGTGGACTGATGACCGGGTCAAAGTCACGGGGGCAGTTAGACGCAAACAGACTGCGGTCCATGAGGTTGCCCATTGAGGCTCTTTGGGGAGAACCGATTTCACCAATAGATGACTCTGGCTACTGATGACAGATGATCCAGTGTGTGCTGACAAATTATTATATTTGAAATTGGCATCACAATTCATGTGTCTGAGAGAAGTCCTTCACAATCAAAGTAACAGGCAACAGCTTGTGTTAAATAAAAACAAATTTTCCCTGAAACCGCCTTTTTTGCAATTTGGGGGAAACATTTATTAGTTCCAGTAATAAGCTTCCAGAAGATTCCCCGGCGTGTTCGCAGAATCAAGATTGATTTCATTATATTGTACCATGAGACTTCCCAGGGGAAATTCGATATTGCTTTTGTTGATAGTCCTTTTATCGCATAACAGAGGACAAGCTATAAGATTTTTGTATGACAACAACAAACATTCTCACAACCAGACCTCGTATAAATTGTGTTATCCTCGCAATAGGCCTATTGACTTAATAGATAGTATTCTTAGACCTACTGAATATGCATATAAAATTTGGTGAAAACCGGTAAAGCCGTTTCAGCGGAGTACGGTAATAAACATTGTGGCACGAGAATTTTACATATGTATAAGGTTTATTTGTAAAAATATTAACAGAACATTCTGAACTTGCCAATAGAACTGATGGAGCCTACTTCCTTCTATACAAACCCTACCCCTTCAGATACCGTCATGTAACGTCCTTTCCCGTCACATTTGTGACGGCGTGACGGCGTGACGGCGTGACGGCGCGTGACTTATAAGTTAATATACTCCTATACCGATACGTTACTTGTTTGGCTACTCTTGTATAACACGATATTTATTTCTTTTCTATATTCACCAGAATCGAATAAAATGTACATTTATCTTATGAATAAAATCGGTCCTCCTGTACGAGATCAGTAGGAGGTAGTGTCATGCTGCACGGGAGGAGGTAGTGCCATGCTGCACAGGAGGAGGTAGTGCCACACATGGTGCAGGACACTACACCCTCACATGCAACGGAATTGACCGGGGAGGTACCCCTCGCTCACATTGTTACAATTTACAATTCTATAATAAAAGGAATTAACAAATGGGGGGGGGGGTTAAAAGGCTATTACAATTTAATTAGACTTTTAGATATATTTATTTAATCGTCGTTTTTCCACATTCACAATCCAGGGCAGACTTAAAATAGTACAAGAACAACAATGGAATTAGTAGTCCTTAATTAGGGTTAATATAAAGTGAGAGTATGAAGTCTTTGTGGGTAGTTGTCCATCCGAGACACCCGGCTGCAACTTGTATATATATTTTATATATATAATTATTGTTCCATAACCACAAATTTTCGCGGATTGTCCTTCGTTCTTTATTTTCAATGTTTGAAGAATATAGAGCTATTAGATCTTCATATTACATCTCAATTTAATAAGCAAAAGAAAAAAAGAAGAAATAAGGAGTAGAGCTCTGAAAAGGACCACCCAACAAATAAGATTCCTATTCTCTTGGCTTCATGAGCGAACTAAAATCAGGCAAGACATAAACTGTTATAATTAAATAGAATTTAACATCAAACTTTCCACGTGGCATATACTATTCAAAGTAAAACATTATTGGTAAGCTCTATCAAACTAGTAGCCATACAGATCATGTAAATTCTACTATCAATATGCACACATAAAAGAATTACGACAATACAAGATATGAAACATTACGTCGGTAAAAATCAGGAACGGGGAGTTCTTCTTTTAATAGTTCCTGCACCGTGACACGAATATGTAGGTTCCTGGCGGATAATAAAAAATATTTAACCAGGATTTTGGAAATGGCATATAGCGTCAGCCATCCCAAATATATCCATCCTCAACCTCGCCAATAAGAAAGAGAGTGACATCTCTTCAACACAGAGAATTAAGCGTTACAGTCAAAGATGATACGGATATAATTTTTTATAAAATATTTAAGTTTTAAAACATAATTGCTACAACATAGTACCGCCGTATTGTGACCTCTACCGTGTCCCAGCACAGGTAATATCAAATACACAGATATCAGAATAGGTTCTTCTCATGTGTGTGTATGCTGTATACATTTTTTTTTTAATACGCAATTGGTAGTGTTGCATAATATGAACGGATTAATCAATTTTTCGAAGAAAATAGTATGAACGAATAGATTACAACGATCAACAATGTTTTACGACTTTAATTCCCTTAATTAATTACTAGTGAAAGACCGGGCGTAAATACACTCAGAATTGAATGAAACGTCAAACGTCACGTCACCAAACTTTATGTAGTAATGTTTCCAAATATCCTTTAGCTGTTCTTTTCATTTATATTAACGTAAATTAATAATAATAATAATATCTGTGGACTTATCACACCACGTTGGCCCCATCCTGTGTTAAGTCCCGTAAGGACTTGTGTTACGGGTATTAGACAACAGAAATATATTTAATATTTTATTTATAAATTTAAGGAATTTTATTTTTTATATAAACTTTTTCTTATAGAGATACATATAGCACATATATAAACATCCTTGACCCAGGCGGCATTCGAACCCGTGACCTCTGGCATAACACGCGGACTAACCGCCACGTCACCAACTGAGCCAGCCAGTCGTCAAATTGATAACCTCAGAACTGCTAGAAATGGTAATGAGACTTCTCTTTACACAACAATTATATAAAACATTAAATCAAGCTATCGATATGTACACCGAATATTAACGCGTGTACGACCCATCAGCACCCACACATACAGGCGATACCCGTATTTGTACCCGGCTAATGTGAAGACGTGGCACTTGACAACCTCACTGTATTAATTATCTCTGGTGTGCCTTAGTAAATGGTTGTAAGAGCTTTATCTAAGGAGTTCGGTAACTAACATTAACATATGCGTAAGTATTATTTATTACATAAAATGCATACTTGAACAGAATGTAACATTTATTCTGAATTAACAAAAACTTTGATGTTCACTGCGTTTAGAAACACGAAGTGTTGGTCGACCGTTCACCAGCTGGGAAGACGATCTCCGCAGAGTAGAGGGACGGGCACGGTTGCGAGTAGCAGGAGATCGGCCGCCTTGGCGTTCACTGAAAGAGGCCTTTGTCCAGCAGTTGACCTACAAGGGCTGATAATGATGATGATATAGAGACAGTCGCTCCATGACCACAGAATCGTTTAAGCTCCATAAAATTCTCGATAAAATACATTTAATACGGACGAAACGAAGTTCCCTTAACAGGTAAACAAGAGAGGGAATAAATACAAATAATGAGTAACAATCAAACCGCGTTGACCGACTCTCACAGTGAAACCGACGAACGTCAGGAACACCCGTCACGCGCACGGTGACGTCGAGTCACAATATACACGAACCAATACTCACTGCTACCAGCTCATGTCACTAACCGCGTTGTAAATAGCCGGTGGCCTATTGGGGGAGGGCAGGAGGGCAACGCATCGGCATAGTATGTCCATGGGCGTCGGTAATGGTAAAAAGGCTTCGATTGCTCGTTTGCTATTCTATTTAAAAATTTCCCTCTTACAACCCCAAACTTAGTCCGAAAAAAAACTGGAGTTCGTCGAGAAAGGAACCTACGGTTATATCAAAACCCGGTTTTAAGTTTTGCCAATATATATGGCGTGGGTAATCATATAAGGCTTCTCATTCAATAAAAAATAGTTAATGTCGTGGTGTTACCTTCAATGATATTGTTGAAGTTAGCGCTATTTGAACTTCACTCGATGATTTGAACTTCACTCGATAATGATTAGAATTAGCGGCGCGGCTGATACTGCTGGGGCATATATATGAGCTCCCATGTCTGTACTGCAAACGAGCAGTTGGACCGCATTTTGTTACCACACTACATACCATCATCATCATGCATCTGTACGACCTAAAGCGGTGCTGTAAATTTACGTCTTGAAACTTATTCAGAACTAAACATATTGTAATTCTCAAAGCTTAAAAACAAGTGAATTTCGTGGCCTCGATGACCACCTCGACTGGAACAGTTGTTTTCTTATATATATTACAGTAGAGGGGGCAAAAGAGTAATCGGAGCCCTTAACGTCGACCGACGGATGGACGTCCGCATTATTCCTCCTCTTCCCCAATGGGCCAGATACAACGGCACGATTCGCGACAGCATAGCTGACATTTTACGGCGGCGTTATGTGAGTGAGAGATGCCTCCCCGGTTATGCAAGTACAGTTCCGTTGCAATCATGCATGCAGCTCTTACTAAAAAGTTGTCGCACCATACCTGTCATGCCACATTGCAGCTGAGTTGGGTCATCGCGGTCGGGGAAGTACCACTCGCTTGCACTGACTGTGTTTCGAGTTATCTTGTGTTTCCGGTGGTCAACACATCTATGACACTAGGGCCGATGTATATGGGTCGACTATAGTCCTCAAAAACTCCGTCTGCAGCTAGTATGAATCCTTATAATATCAAAAATATGCAAATGTTGTTCCCATATACAACAAAGAACATTTTTCGTCGCGACTGTACCCGAGATATTCTCAAGAACACTTTCTCTCATAGTTCACATACTTTCGCAGTATTGTAATACTGAGAATAATACTGTAGTATTGTGTGTATACTTCGAATGACACTTCTCAGCAGCCAATGGACCATGTTGGTCAAAGCCTGAGTCTCATGGCTAAAAAGTTGGAATTTAGAGTCTTTTTTTGACATTTGAAACGTTTGTACAGGTACTCATCTGCTGCATGTGTGAATATATGTTGATTATCTCGGAACTGGTTGGCATGCTGTACTGCGAGCTGCAAGTTCGGAGAGGTACCTCTGGCCCACATGATACCGCTGTAAAACGATGCCTGTGACGTCACGTTTTGTATGTTGTGAATAGCCGGTGGCTCGTAGAGGGATGGGGAAATGCTTATGTATATTAACGGGCGTCAGTTTTTCCTAAATTAGGTAATAAAATTAAAGGGATTGTAACAGTTTGTCTGATCATCAACAACTTCCCCATCGTCACCAGTTGGACGCCGTCCACTGAGGACGGAGCACCACAGCTCACGGTCACGAGCCGCTCCCGTCCAGCGGTTCCACGACAATTGTCTACATGTGCTATAAAAAAATATTTTAAAGAAAATAAATAATATTCCAATGACTATCACAGGACAATGTATTCATTATTCAACCTTAAACCTATAATCATTCGTGAGTAATTTTAATCGAACGAAAATTTATTTTACATTTGAATTATGGAACTTGCTCTGTCCATTCCTCGTTTCGACAGACAAATCGTATCGTCAGTCAGTATATGATCATACTTTTTTTTCCTTCTTTCCTTTGTTTCCTTCTTATTTTTTTATAATAATATCTGTGGACCTGTCTCACCACGTCAGCCTCGTCCTGTGCTAAGTACCGTAAGGACTTGTGTTACAGGTACGACGACAACGGAAATATATTTAATATGTTTATAAATCTAAGAAATTCGATATATTTAAGAGTTTTATTATGGAAATACGTATAATGCATATACAAACATCCATGACCTTAGCGGGATTCGAACCCGCGACCTCTGGCATAACACGCCGACTAACCGCCACGTCACCAACTGTGCCAGCCGGTCGTCTAATAAGCCAACTTTTAATAATATCGTGCCGATATTTCCACACAAAAGTACGTGAATATCATTTACGACGTTTACATGAAACGATACGATTTATTGGACAATATCGTTGCAGATAGAAACGCTGAGTAGATAGAGTATGTGAGGCGTTAAATCACCATCATCATCATGAGCCTTTATCAGTCTACTGCTAAACGTAAGCGTCAATGTATGTTATCTTATTAGCGTATTTATTAACGTTGAAGAATTTACTCCTAATTCGTTGTCTCTGTTATTTTGGACATGTAGAAACAATGGCAGATGAAAAGCTAACAAGCAGGAAGCAGATATGCAAGGCTAATGTTGAAGGATGTAGGTACAACGGAAGAATAAGACTGACACGTCATCGTACAAACAGGCAGAGACTCGATATCGGTGCACAGCTAACATTTCTCCCACGTGTAAAGATTAGAGTCGGCTAGTGTGGGGCAGTGCTAAATTATATCGGGCCAGCACAACTGGGGAGGTACTTCTCGCTCACACACCGCCGTGTCCCTGTGAAGACCATAATGCGCATGTCCATGGGCGTGCCACCAGTGGACTACGACGACAGATATTCTAGCGAGTTGTCCACTCTAGGCAAGCCTGCTCCATCTTCAGCACAACTGGAGAGGTACTTCT